>JAOUQT010336982.1:0-23840 GCA_025769995.1 Xyliphius kryptos | reverse complement strand
CACACTCACCAGATCTAAATATTATTCAGACACTTTGGGGGGTTTTGGAGGAGCGAGTCAGGAAATGTTCTCCTCCAGCATCACGTAGTGACCTGGTCACCATCCTGCAAGAAGAATGGCTTCAAATCCCTCTGACCACTGGGCAGGGCTTGTAGATGTCATTCCCAAGACCAATTAACGTTGTATTGGCCGCAAAAGGACACCTGTATATGCTGTATGTAATAGTTGTATATTGTACATCAATGAAATCCATGTTTTTGTAGCATGTTAGTGTATCATGCTATCTTTAGTCAGTAGGTTGGATTTTGGTACCACATCTAAGCAGGTTTTATGTAAGCCGTCCATATCGCCTACTAAAGAGCTTTAAAGTAAAATACACGTGAGGCTGTCGTAGCTGACACAGATAAAATATATTTTTGCCGACTTGTGAAACAAGTCTAAAACTTACATTCAGTATTTAGCAGATGCTTTTCTCTGGAGTGACCTACTGCTCAGAAGAACGAGCAGATTCTTTCTTTAGCTGAAAACTGGAACAAGAAGTCCTACAACAGATGGTATTAGTCCACAGAGTTTTAAATACATCACCCAGTCAGTCTGGGATTACACCAAACAAGTGGAAGAGCCAATGTCTGCTGAAAAAAAACCTCTGAAGTTCTACAAGATTCTCATGTTTACTTATGAAGCATCACAGCAGCAAAGCTCAATGAATGGGTGACTTTCCAATAATAATCCTAATAAATTACTCCATCTATCCATTATCTTCTGTTTAATTCTATACCAGTGTCACAAGGGGATTACTCATGCCTATCCAGAATAAACGTTTTGGATGGTGGGCAGACACAACCAAGACAGGAATTTCCATGTTCTCCCTGTGTCTCCGTGCGTCCTCCTCAAGTTTTCTGTTTTCTTTCCACAGTCCAAAATTTTTCAGTTGCTTCAAATTTTCCTTATAGTCTGTGTGTAAGAGTGAGTGTGTGCCCAGTGATGGATTGCCACGCTGTCCTGGGTGTATCTGCCCAGCGCCCGAGACATTCTCCCCTGGATCTGCATGAGGAACCCCATCGCCACCTTCTTAGAGTGGAAGGTGCACTCAAAGACCCCAATCCATCCAAGGTGTTGCGTTTGATGGCGAACCTTATAGGTACTTAACACCCTGATGTGACACTGGAAGGGTCTTGCCTTTGATGGTGATATTGAATGAACCATCACATTTGGAAAAGTGATAAGCAGTTAAATTTTTTCAAAGACATGATGGGGAATCATAATGCCAAATTTCAGCTTTGTAGGTACTTGGGAGGTGGGAGTTTTAGTGATGAGTGAGTAAGTCAGTGAGGGCATTTATAAGTATAGAATATAGTTGAGCAATGAGAGTTAAGAACCTTGTTTAAGAACACACGCTGGCAACTTTTGATGGACTCGGGCTTAAAAACTGTGGGGTTTAAGTAATTTGAGAAAAATAAGAGACCCGGTCTTTCTAAATTCAATCACACCTACATATATGCACATAAAAATGTACTTATACATGCATACCCAGTTATATATGAGGCTGGGTTTATGTTGATGTTGTGTGAGTGGAATAACCAGCAGACTCCTGTCTCCGATGGAAAAAGTAAAAAAGCCTAATCGCTCTGGAGACGAAGGATCTCCTCTGAATCTGTCTGGCGAGCAGCTCTGTGACAGCAGCCGTACACTGAAGGCTACAGACGAGTTTAGTGTATAAACCAAACCTTTACTTGTTTTTAGCCAGCATGGTGGCCTAGTAGTTAGCACATTCGCGCTGGGGGCTCCAGGTTCGAATCCCGGTCGGGGTGAAGTTTCCATGTTCTCCACATGTCCACGTGGGTTTTCTCCAGTTTCCTTCCACAGTCCAAAAAAACATGGATTCCATGTGAATTGCTTTAAATTGCCCTGTATAGGATGTGAGTGAGTGAGTGTGTGCCCAGCGATAGATTGGTGCCCTGTCCTGGGTGTATCTGCCCAGCACCCGAGATGTTCTTCCCTGGATGGGCATATGGAACCCCACCATGACCCTAGAAGAGGAATAAGCAGAAGATGATGGATAGATGGATGGATGGATGGATGGATGGATGGATCTTTAAACTTATTTAACTTTAACACAAAATCCATTTTAGCTGCTTGTTCTGTTTCAGTTATTTTGCAAAATATTACACACCTCATCACAATATGGTCGGAATTCATGCTTTTATGTCACATATTTTTGGCAAACAACTTTCTTGATGAGGTCTACACTTGGCACAACCACTCAAGACAGGAATATACTTGAAAATCTCTAAAGAGGAGTTTAGTTGTACGTCGCAAAGTAGAGTTTAAGAAATTGAGATTTGCTGAAGTGCTGCTTGTTTTCGAGTGGACTGAGTGGAAGTGCAGAACAGCCGTGATGAGCACACTTCTGATCATGAGTGTGTAACTAACCACAACAACTTGGATGTTGTAGGAAGACCATGTTTGGGCAGTTGTAGTCTTGTGATTAAGGAACCAGCCTTGCAACCTGAAAGGCCTTGTTCGTTCGATTCCCAGTCCCACCAAGTGCTGTGGAAGTTATATGGATGCCCTTGAGCAAGGCACCTAACCCCAATTACTCTGGTCTACAGGACAGTCTCTGGATCTGCCCCCTCTTACCTTAAGTCCATCTTTACTAAATACACTCTGACACGTTCACTAGGCTCTAGTGATGAATGGCTCCTGAAGATTCCAACTTAGAGGCGCTAATTCTCACTCCATTTCCTTCAGCCCTGCTAAATGGTGGAACGGTGAAGCTCTCACTCAGCATTTTTAAGAAACTTCTCAAAACCCATCTCTTCCACAGACACTTGCTATAATAAAATAAAAAAAAATAAAAAAATAAAATAAAATAAATAAATCGCCAGATCGAGTCTCATTCAGAACACCTGCTCTAGACAAGGCATTAAAGTCATTCTCATTTATTTTAAGAAGTCACGGCATATTTTAAAGGCATTTATATAGAGATAATTTGTAGTTTGAACATATTTATGGTGTTATTTACTCACTTTTTTCTGTCCCACAATGTTCATTTCTTAAACATGGTCTATTATGCAAATTAGGCGATGGAGTTATTTAACGACTTTTAGGACAGCCAATAGCTATTTTCCTTACTGAAAAGTTGGCAACAGTGATTGGCAGCTGTAAATTGCCGCTATATAGTGTGTGTAAGTGAGTGTATGCTCAGCGATAAATTGGAGCCCTGTCTTGAGTGTACCTGACCAGCACCTAAAATGTTCTCCCCTGGATCAGCATGAGGAGCCCACCATGACCCTTATACAGGATTAAGCAGAAGATAAAAGCTGGTTGGATTTTCATTTCTAAACTAAAAAAAGATGAATATATTAGAGGATAGTTGTATTAAATTACCACTCGGTTGTTTTTTCTTTCTTGTACTGCCTGGAGGATTTGGAGCTAAGAAACAGATGTGCAATTTAGGGAACAATAATACACGCACAAACACATTCTTAACAGTTAAACACAACAGATGCAAAAACAACAATTTCTTACAACGACCACCCACAAACAGGACCCCTGATGGAGCATTGCATTAAATATTTACACAGCGATGGTGTCAAAGGTTTAATGTCAGTGTATGAAATGTTAAAATGGCTCATTGGCATCATTATTTAGAAAATCTTTTCTTTAAAATGTAAACTCAGGGCCCTATTATATTTTCTGGATTGTGCTGAACCATAGTAAATGATTCCAGGTTCCAGTGGTTCGGGTATTTAGGAAAGGGAATCTATCATATGCCTTTGGGTGTTTCCTTACTAAAAAGGGAATAGCTCTGTGTTATTAAGATGTCAGCCAGCTATTACTTACAGCTGTAGTAAATAACAGCCTGTCCCTGCACTTTACCTCCATGCTTGATGCTTGTCAGGTATACTGCAAGCTAAAAATAGAACAACTATCGGAAATTCTGTATTCAAATTCAAGTGTAGCAGTAATCCAAATACTAGCACGTTACTGTAAAGGACGCTTGCACAGCCTGATGGGGAAAGCAGTCCTCATTACCACTACAGTAGTGACCTCTAGTGGAGATCAATGGCCGCAGCACTAAGCTGGCGGTGAGGCTAGAAGCTAAATAAATTCTTTACAAATCCTACAATGTGATTTCCTGGGTATGTTTTCTTATTTTGTCTCTCATAGTTGAAGTGTAGCTATCATGAGCATTACAAACCAGAGTTTGTGAATGTACCACTGATGCAGAGGCTCATATTAATAGTTCTAAAAGACATACACCGCCGTTTCATTGATATCTTTAATTTTTTGAAGTCATTCTCACAACGTTAAAAAAAGACAGTGCCTCACCTTGCCACAAAAAGATACAGTTAGCAAGTTAAAGAAAAAGGCACACAATCACTAACTCATAAACACAGACTTTATGGGGCAATTTAGAGCATTCAATTTACCTTGAATCCACTTTTTGGACTGTGGGAGGAAACTGCAGAACACGGAAACTCCACCCAGACCAGGATTCGACCACAGAATCCCCAGGGCTGAGAGGAGAACATGCTAACCACTAAGCCGCCATGCCATGTATTGCTTTGATTATGTTTAGTATATAGATTTGAACACTATTACTTTGGTTTTCTGATCTTATGTAGTTGGGTTGGCATAACCACTTTTACCCCCATGTAAGAAAAACAAATTAATGTACTAAATACTTGGCTTCACTAAAATAGTACTGTTTTATTTTTTAGAATATAATTCAGAAATAGGGCGGCACGGTGGCTTAGTGGTTAGCACATTCGCCTCTCAGCACTTTGGATTCCTGGTTCGAATCCCAATCTGGGTGGAGTTTGCATGTGCTCCCCATGTTTGCGTGGGTTTCCTCCGGGTTCTCCGGTTTCCTCCCACATTCCAAAAACATGAAGGTAAATTAAATGTTCTAAATTGCCCTGTATAGTGTGTGTATGTGTGTGTGACTGTGTGAGTGAGTGTGTACCCAGCGATGGATTGGCGCCCTGTCCTAAGTGTATCTGCCCAGCGCCCGAGACGTTCTCCCCTGGATGGGCATGGGGAACCCCTCCCCGCGACCCTCATAAAGAAATAAGTGGAATATAATGAATGAATGAATGAATAAATGGTACGTGCAAAGATCCCAATCCATCCCAGGTATTGCGTTTGATTGCGATAGAGAACGAACAATTAAACAAACTAAAGCGAGAACTCGTAGAGATGATAGAGAGTCACGGTGCCAAGTTTCAGTCTTGCAGGTGCTCGGGAAGTGGGAGAAGCAGTCATGAGTCAGTGAGGGCTTTGGCATTTAGAGGTATAGATATATACAACTTGTGATGTTCTCTCATTTGTAAGTCGCTTTGGATAAAGGTGTCTGCTAAATGACTGTAAAATGTAAATATACACCACATCTTTAGCTGAACCACACTATGCAGTAACAGTTGTGCAGAATAAAGCCCTGCTCAGACGTACTGTACATTCTATAACTAGGATTATAGAGGAGGTCTTACGCCTACCTTTCAACAAGAAAAAGGAACAAGAGCTTATCAAAAGAAACCTTTCTGCAGCCTCGATACAGAAACAACTCCTCAGTGATGATCTTCGCGCCGGCCGCACTGGAGACATTCTGTCAACTTTGATGTCCCTGGAGAAGGTAAAAATAACTGCTGACTCAAACATTGCTTTAGAAGCAGAAGCAGAGCGGAAGGTACTATTCAGTACCTGTTCCAACTAATCTTTAACTCTATAACTCCTGTTTCAGGCTCACATGATTGAAATTAACCCCGATTCAGGACAGCTCTTCACTCGAGGCATGATTCAGCATCAACTTAAACACATGTCATCAATATCTGACATCCAAAAAGTCGGTGAAGAATAATGTTCAAGTAAAAAAATAAAAAAGAAAAGTTTTATTTGAAAAACTTTGGTACTTGTACATATAGCTTATGAAAAATTAAGATCTATTTTCTACCACAAGCACAACTGTAATGAGGTCTTAAAGGTGTCAAGGTGGTTAGACTGTGGGGGGAAATTTCTCAAGACAAGTTCAAATGAAGCTCAGTAGTGTGTGTCCTCCACGTGCCTGTATGACCTCCATACAACTCCTGAACATGCTCCTGATGAGGCAGCAGATGTTCTCTCCTACGGCCCCCTCCATGTCTCCTGGTATCTGCTCCATGCTCTGGACACTGACCGACACAGCAAACCTTCTTGCTGCCACAGCTGGCATTGATGTGCCATCCTGAATAAGATGCACTACCTGAGCAACTTGTGTGGGTTGACTTACAATCAGTGTTGCTTCCTAACTGGACAGGTTGATTTACATTGTATTGTTTAGGTCTTCCCTTTATTTTTTGAGCAGTGTATATTGGAAAGTAGCACTATCTTCTCACAGCAGGAAGAGCCGTTTCCAGGTTGGGTGGTCTGGGCCCTTTCTGAGTGGATTTGATCTCCCTATGTCCCAAAGTTTCTTGACAATTCAAAAGCAAGTTGGTATGTGAATCTGAG
Source organism: Xyliphius kryptos (assembly GCA_025769995.1). Classification (NCBI taxonomy): domain Eukaryota; kingdom Metazoa; phylum Chordata; class Actinopteri; order Siluriformes; family Aspredinidae; genus Xyliphius; species Xyliphius kryptos. The sequence continues at coordinate 17,348 of JAOUQT010336982.1, read as the reverse complement.
AAACTAAATTGTGCAGGATGTGGATCTCGACTATATCAGAATTGTCCATGTCTGAAAAATAAAACAACATGGTAAATATGGCAGTTGCTTCATGGTGCGTGTGATTGAATGTGTGTTTAGATTGTAGACCGTAAATCATCCTGCAGCATGGGAATATACTAGTGTGTATTCAATGGTTTATCAGGACCTACCTGTGGTTACCAAAAAAGTTGTGTTACCTTCATGTACTGAACTCCCAGAGTCGATAACACAGTGGCACATAAGCCAACACTCATGGCAATCCAGGGAACATGAGGTGTGGTCAAAATGGCACTAACTGCAACTCCACCTGCTAACATGGAGCTCTGAATCACCACCTGAATAAATACAATATATTTGAAGTTACACACTGTTTGAAAGTTAATAATGGTTTTTGAAATGTAATTACTTCCAAAACAATATCATATTATGGCATTATTTCCAAGATTTGTTTTTTGCATAAGATTATATTTTAAACTTACATCATCAAAGAACTTCAAAATACAGACATGGCCTGTCAGGGAGATTTGAACAAGTCACCCTAATTGTAAATATCTTAGTTTAAGGTGCTGCAGGTTGCAGCCGATCCTAGTTCTGCTATAGAAACATAGATGGTGATGTTATCTCATGCATACATGTTTTTTCTTATTTTATTTTTGGTGCTGTATATGGTATGTAAACCTAAAATTGACCATAAGTCCACATTTTGAATGTTGTTTGCCCATCCATCATTTACTCCAATGTTTCTCCTGTTCTAAATAAATTAGTTAGGAGGAATTAACTTGACTGGTAAAGTCAGAGAACCTATTTATTTTGTTTTCATTTGTTAAATGGGGCTTTATTGTAATTATTGTTATTGTCTAAAGAAAAACATGGATGTCCAAAATCCAAAATCCATCCTAATTTTGAAAGTTGAATAAAATTATTTATAATTATAATGCATTATAAGTGCATTCATAATGCTTTAAAAGTATTCATAGTGATTTATACACTTGTCATAAACCCCTGTTAATAAACATAAATGTATATTATAACAGTGATATAACACAATTAAGCGTGACATATTGTGACAATATGACATAAGAATTTATAACAAATTGAAAAAATGCATTATAACGTGTTGAAATGAAAATTTGAAATGATGAAATTTACATACATTACATTTGATCATTTTGAAGACGCTTTTATCCAAAGCGACTTACAACTATCCCAACTTGATGGCTAGGGTCAGAACACAGGGTGTATACAGCATCCCTGGAGCAATTAGGGTTAAGGGCCTTTCTCAAGGACCCACATTGGTAACTTCAGTGGACATGGGATTTGAACCCTCAACTTTCATCCTAACCACTGAGCTACCACTCCCTACAAATTTACTTAAACTCTGTAAAAAGCATTTATATTCTTTTATAAGATTCTACATGGGACTGCAAAACAGAGACGGTAGAGTCGCGTGGTGCAGGACGTCACGTTTGAGCCAATGAACGTTTGACCTACTTGTAAAGGACAAAAGTATAAAAGATTGTGTATTAAAAGGTCCAATTGACTTATAGGAAACGACGAAACACTGGTGTCATTAACCGTATTACATGTACATTTACAAAGTTTACAGTTTCAATGAAATGGTCATATTATTTAGCTCACCAAGTTGAATTTGCCTTTGGGACTGGAGATAATTGAGACAATAGCTGCTGTAACAGCACTGACAGCCATAGACAAGTATGTACTACCTACAACAACACTGCTGTCCTTCACCAGAACAGAATTAAAACTGGGCCAGAACATCCACAAAAACAATGTTCCTGAGACAGAGAAATGGAGAAAAAAATAGAGACAAAGTCAAGTAAGTCCAAACATTCCATATGTTAATTATTTAATGTAACAATGTGAATAATGAAACAAAGAATTATGAGCATCATTTCAATTCAGCGGATGCTTGGTGGCTTTCTTCATACATGTTTAGCTAAACAGTTTTAAGCCAGTTTGTGCTGCGGCTGTTAAAAAGAGCAAAGGTTTGAAAGTTTATTATGTGGCTATTGCAACAAAGTAGTGGCACGGTAGCTTAGTGATTTGCATGTTTGCCTCTCAGCACTGGGGATTCCCGGTTTGAATCCCGAACTGGGTTTTCATGGTCTCCCAGAGTCAGCGTAAATTTCCTCCGGGTTCTCTGGTTTCCTCCCACAGTCCAAAAACATGGATTAAAGGTAAAACTGACTGTTCTAAATCACCCCATATTGTCTGTGTGTCTCTGCGTGTCTGTGTAAGTGAGTGTGTGCCAGAGATAGATTGGCACCCTGTCCTGAGTGTATTTGCCCAGCGCCCGAAATGTTGTCCTTTGGATGGGCATGGGGACCCCCCCCCCCCTTTCATTAAGCAAAAAATAATGCATAAATGAATGAAACATGTTGCTTTAGTAGATGTCAACTAGCATTACTTACCCAGCATGGCAAACAGACCCGTCTTTTTACAAAACTTCTCTTTCTCATGCTTTGGTACCATTTTACCACGGTAAAGCACCCATGATGATATAATGCCAAAAAGTGCACCAAAGATGTGAAGAAGGGTGATGCCATGGCGTTGGTGTGCCTGCGTCTAAAAAAATGTGCATTTATTTAAATATAAACTTTAAATATTTTCCAAATTATTCACATTTGTCTGATCATTTTGATGATAAAATAAGATAAGATACACCTTTACCAATTCCACATGGGAAAATTTGCAAGTTATGTACACCACAGTTGAGAAGAATGACAATAGAAAAACGCAAAATAAAATACAACATATGATAAGGCCACAATAAATCTGAACATGTGCTGCTATACTGTAACTTTACCTTATATAAGATATCTATAAGCCGCTGGTTCAGGATGAACCCCGTCACTTCCAATAGTGAGAATGCTAGCAACTGGACTGGATTGATTTTACCATGGTTGGCTCCCATAGCCACAAGTGCTGAAGCTAAACACAATTCTGCATCCACCAAACTGACATAAAAACAGTTAATTTATTTACATTAAACTATTACATTATAAAAAAAACACCAACATCAATAATTAGTTTTGAGAATACTGCTTTATAAAACATCAAATAAACATTACAAATATTTTAATTTCTATAACATATTTTCTAAAAACAATATTTTTTTTACCTATTCATATTAAGGAGAATCTTCCATTTGGAATCTAGGAATCCGTTTAGGATGGTGGCCCACTGTACAGTTGCAGCACCCACCAATAAGTTAAAAGCTGAACTACTCAAGCCATAACGGACCAGACATGTAGACAAGAAACCAAAGCCCAGGAAGATCATCACATGAACATCCTGGAATTCTGAAAGATGTAAGATTTATATTTTAGCTTTAGCCACCTCTGCCTCAGATTTTCTTCAGTTGCTTACTAACCAAACAAATTTACACAGGCAGCTGCAATTTACATTAAATATACCTTCTTATTTAATGAGTTTTCTGTATTTTCATGACTATTTACATTGTAGATTCTCACTAAAGGCATCAAAATTATGAATGAACACATGAGGAGTTATGTACTCCACAAAAAAAGGTGAAATAACTGAAAACATGTTTTATATTCTAGTTTCTTTAAAATAGCCACCCTTTGCTCTAATTACTGCTTTGCACAAATAGTTGTGAAAAGAAAACAAAAACGCATTGAATGAGAATGTGGGTCCAAACTTTTGGACTGTACTGAATATAAAAAGGGGCTTAGTGGTTAGCACATTCGCCTCTCAACGCTGGGGATTCCCGGTTCGAATCCCTTTCTGGGTGGAGTTTGCATGTTCTCCCCATATCTGCGTGGGTTAGCCGGTTTCCTCCCACATTCCAAAAACATGAAGGTACATTGAATGCTCTAAATTGCCCTGTATAGTGTGTGTTCAAGCATTTGGAGAATGTGTGTTCAAGCATTTGGCCTGTACTATATATACAGTGTGTGCAGAATTATTAGGCAAGTTGTATTTGAGATGATTCTGTTTATTATTGAACAACTATTATTTCTCAATCAACCCAAAAGACTCATTAATATCAAAGCTTAATATTATTGGAAGTTGGAATGAGGTTTTTTTTGGAGATCTTAGGAGGATATCCGTTTTTGCATGTAAATATCACTGTGCAGAATTATTAGGCAACATAATAAAAACCAAATATATACCCATCTCACTTGTTTATTTTCACTAGGTAAACCAATTTAACAACGCAAAATTTTGAAATAAACATTTCTGACAATTAAAACCAAAAAGAAACCAGTGACTAATATAGCCACCTTTCTTTACGATGTCACTCAAAAACCTTCCATCCATAGATTCTTTCAGGTGCTTGATCTGTTTATGATCAACTTTGCGTGTAGCAGCCACCACAACCTTCCAGACACTGTTCAGAGAGGCGTACTGTTTCCCTTGTAGATCTCACATTTAATGAGGGACCACAGGTTCTCTATGGGGTTCAGATCAGGTGAACAAGGGGGGCATGTCATTATTTTTTCCTCTTTTAGACCTTTACTGGCCAGCCACACTGTGGAGTATCTGGATACATGCGATGGAGCATTGTCCTGCATGAAAATGCTGGGTTTTTTTCTTCGTCTTCCTGTACCACTGCTTGAAGAAGGTGTTGTCCAGAAACTGGCAGTAGGTCTGGGAGTTGAGCTTCACTCCAACCTCAACCCAAAAAGGTCCCACAAGTTCGTCTTTGATTATACCAGCCCATACCAGTACCCACCTCCACCTTGCTGGAGTCTGAGTCGGAGTGGAGCTCTCTGCCCTTTACTGACTCACCCTCGGGTCCATCAAGAGTCATTCTCATTTCATCAGTCCATAAAATCTTAGAAAAATCAGTCTTAAGATATTTCTTGGCCCAGTCTTGACGTTTTATACATTTACATTTAGTTATTTAGCTGACGCTTTTATCCAAAGCCAACGTACAGAATACAGGGTTACACACAGCACCCTGGAGCAATGAGGGTTAAGGGGCTTGCTCAAGGACCCACATTGGTAACTTCAGTGAATCTGGGATTTGAACCCACAACCCTTAGATTGATAGTCCAATGCCCCATCCACTGAGCTACCGTTCCCTGTTTTATCTTATGTTTCTTGGTCAAAAGTGGTAATTTTTTTGCCTTCCTTACTTTGGCCATGTCCCTGAGTATCGCACCCCTTGTGCTTTTTCATACTCCAGTAACGTTGCAGTTCTGAAATATGGTAAAACTGGTGGCAAATGGCATCTTAGCAGCTTCATGCTTGATTTCCCTCAATTCATGGGCAGGTGTTTTTTTTTAACACGCTTCTTGTGACCCTGTTCACTGTTTGCCATAAAACGATTGATTGTTCGGAGATCACCCTTTAAATGTTTGGCAATTTCAAGACTGTTGCATATTTCTGCAAGACATCTCACAATTTTTGACTTTTCAGAGTTCGTCAAATCTCTCTTCAGACCCATTTTGCTAAACGAAAGGAAGTTGCCTAATAATTAAGCACACCGTATATGGGGTCAGTTCTATTCCCCTATTATCCTGCCATGTTGAGCTATTTAAATAAGCAACATACTGATGGACGCAGAAGGGTACGCGGACATGCAGGCTCCTTATAATCCATACTTGTGTCCAAAATCACCTACCAAACAGTACCTACTAAATTTAGTTTGTAAATTGTGAAAGCAGTGAATATGCAGAAACCACACGACCTCGTTTACACTACTATTACATCTCTCTTTGAGGTTTATACACTCCTGTATGCTCCTACCTCATTCTCTTTGGACATGTGGATCTCCCATGTGCTCATTACACCAAACCCACAGACTGTTTCTGGTTCCTTCTAATGCTACTCTTTGCCTGAAACGCCAAACAAACTTAAACCTAAATCTTGTGAAAGGACAGGTTCAGTGTGATGTCACATTTATGGTTAACTCTGCACCCCGTACCTGCCCACATCCTCTCACACACTCACTTGATCTTGCTGAGTTTCTCTCTGATGGAGTTGATCTCCCGAGATTTGCTGTGAATCCAGTCCTCCAGCTCCCTCTTGTTTGGGAAGTGACCCATCAGTGAGAGCAGCTCCTCATTGTGCCTGGACTTGATCTTCCTCACTTGGTCTTCTTTATCTGCCTATATGTCAAACATATAAGCACGTCATTAGGACTCACTGCATTCATGATCGATTCAGGTTCCTGGTTTGTTTGGGGAGAACGTGTGACATGACCACTATGGTAGAGTGCTCGCTAAATAAAAACAGCTTTATAATACAGTAATTTAAAAAAAAGTCTCAATCAATATTTACACCCCTACAAACCACTGAGCCACTCCGTATATGCAGACTTTGTATTTATCAGGATGGAACTCAAGAGAACGAGACAATATGATGTAATGACGCAGCAATTAGAACATGAAAAGTTGGTCAGGGTACTTTATCTTTCTTCAGCATGTCCATCTGTGTCCGAGCCGTGGTGTGTGTGTTGAGGGTCTCCATCTCCTGGTCCAGTCTGCGCTGCATTCGATCAAGTTCTGTCTTCTCTCTCTGCAACTCAAGTACCTCTGCCTTCAGACTGTCCACTGATGATGTCTGCACGGCTTTGTCCAGTTCTAGGGTCTACACACACACACGCGCGCGCACACACACACACACACACACACACACACACACACACACACACACACACAAATGCAGGTTTTTTTTTTAAACCAATCTTAAGTCACTCCTAGTATTCAGATGTTTAAGGTTATGTCAACACTATTTCCAGACATCTCCAGTATCCATTCAGGGATCGGGAGAACATGCAAATGCTGCACCATGGTGCCGTAGGAGACAAAAAACAGAACCTTGGACCTTTCTGAGTGACTGATCTGAAGCCAGTGGTCAGTCTTACCGCTTTGGACAGCTCACTCTCCAGCTCATGCAGCCTGGTGGAGGAACCCTCCAGTCGCTGCAGATCAGACTTGATGTTCTTTAGCTCCTGCTGCTTCTTAGCCTGGATGTCTTTCTTCAGCTCTATGGTCCTCTCCAGGCCGGTCTTCTTATCCCGGATCTCGTCGATGCCCTGCTGCTTTTGCATTTCCTTCTCTTGCATGTCAAGCTGGAGAAGAAACCAGGTAACAATGAGGAATGCAGAATGATGACACAACGCCCGTGGTCTACGACACATCAGCCTTGTAACTGCATATGAAAGCCATGGTTGGGTAAGACTGTCCTGGACTCAAGAACTCTACTCAACACAGTTGAACTAGACCTCCAAGCCCAACATCCTAAAAACTCCCCTTACACACTACAAAATCTTAAACCTTAAACCCCATAAACCCTCAGGAGGTCCAAGCCACAGGTGTCCTTTCTTTTTATAATTTCTGCAATTTTGCTACGTATATATGATGAATTTTGTTATCTGAACAAACGTTTAATCATTTCTAGAATTGTGGCATCAAAACCTTAAATTAGCTAAAAATGCTAAAAAAAAATTGAGATCACATGATTATCAGCACTGGCCTTGGCGAGTTTTGAAGAAATTTCTCCTGAGGAACTGTTGCTATGGTTTCCTGGCCTTGCCCACCTGGCTTTACTCAGAACTCCTCCTTTCCTTACCATTGGACCTGCCGCTATGTCCTTACAACTTGAAACAGGTCTATGAGTGCCTTAATGGCTGTTAGTACTCGGCCCTGGCCAGTCTGTGTCGATATCTGTGCTTGTATGCCAAAAGGTGATGCTTTTTCCGTGTTCCCATTCTGAGCTCTTTATTAGCAACCTAAAGTTCCAAATGTATTCCAAATTCAGATTTTTCTTTACCTGAATTTCTGCATTGTGGGAAAAACGAAGGCATATCATATATCTATACGCGTTATATCAGTCTTACCATGACTCTGTTGAGGGCGTCAGTCTCCTGCTCCTGTCGCTCCTTGACCTGTCTGTAGAAGCTCTGAAGCTGTCGCTCATTAAAGGGGGATCTTTCATAGCCCTCCATCTCCAGATAAGAAGCCAGAGACTTCACCTGGGTGTCCCTGCTCTTCAGATGGGACTCCTGTCTGTCAGCTTCCAGCTGGAGGCGGCCTTTGATCAGAAATGAGGGGAAATCAGTATCAATACTGATCTGATTACAAACACTAAACGGCATCTACTGGCAGTTAGTTCAATTGTTTTAAACATTTATTGGCCTTTAAAAGTAAAAACCATCAGAAAGAATGAACTGTGGATGACAAACAGCTTCTGAAAATATTTAAGATTTAAAGAATCCCAATTAGAAGGATCTGAATCATTAAATAATCCAAATTACTGTGCTAAGTGGATCTGATAAGCCACGCCCACAACACTTTGCATCTGAAAACCCATGACACGGGCACACGACATACCCTGTTCCACCAGCAGATCGGACTTGAGACGGTTAATCCTCTGGCACTCGCGGCCCGCCCTCTCCAGCTCCCGCTGGCATTCCACGAGTCTCCTCTCTTTATCCTTCACAGTGCGCTGGTGGTTCTGGTACATCTCTGCAAGCTGGCTGTCTGTCCCCTGAAACACCTGTGAATGAGGGAAACAACGACAGTGGTCCTTAAAGATGTGGTGCAGACATTAGGAGAACATGCAAACCCCACCACTCTCTTGCTGGGAGGTAATAAGTGAGGCCTACCTGCTCCATCTTCTCTTCTAATTCCCGATTGTCATCCTCCATCTGTTTCTTCCGGCTGTCCAGAGCTTTGATGTCATTATCCAGTTTTATGACTTTTCCCAGGTGGTCCTCGATGTCATTCAGCCGGTTCTGAAACGGCACCGCGAAACACAGACGCTAAAAGGATATCACCACTCCATGGTACAAAATCAGAGCTTATAGCTTCTTACACCTCAGATGATCATTCCTTACTGAGGCAGAGGAGTCAGTGTGGGAACACAAGTGTGTGGAACTTAGGTCCTGAGCGCAGATGGTGGCGTTGGATATGTGTAGATCAACCTGTTGCTTCAACCAATAAGATTCTGAGTTCTCCATATCAGAGCCTTCTTGAAGGCCTAGTCTGATCTATCTTTCTATTGTTTAAGCTTTAATGTTGAAAGCTTTTAACACACACATTATTACAATACAAAGCAATCCAGTGAAAAAAAACACTATTATTCTGATGATTTGCACTGAATGCTGTTAGTCAGGTGGGAGGAGTCTGAACAGTAGCTGCTGATGCCGATTCTCAAGCAGGCTTCCAAATGATCATCAGTAAGGGTGGACCCGGACGTCATTATTTTCATATGGGTGGAAAGGACTGATTTACAGAAGTAGAATGATCTTTTTCTTGTTTGGATACTTTTCTTCAACCGGCAAGTTTCAGCGAAGGCGTGTGACTTCATTTCACTTCAACGTCAGTTTGCAGGACAAAAATTGTTGCGACGCTACTTTTATTTTGAAATCCTGAAACAGCGAGTCGGCTGCCTCCACTAAAGCCTATTATCCTTTACTATAGTACAACTCACCTGGAATGATGCTACAATGACACTTTTGGGGGGAAATTCCTTATGGTATTTTCTGTGCATAGTTTAAATCAAGCAGATGCATTTGGATTTTGATAGGTAAAAAAAATCCCTCCCACTCTAAATAAAAAGTTTTAGATTTCTTGATACTAGGTCACGAAAAAATTGGAAATTGAAAACAAACAGAAATTTTCTAGATTGTTCACAAGGACCCCGGTATAAGCAGTTTAAAGGTAACGTACATTTAAACGAGACTCGACTATGGAGGGGGGGGTGAATGGTTTTTGAATGGTATGTTGCCGGTCCGTGCGTGTGTATAAGTGCTTCTAATAATGTGCTGTAATAAAAGCGCTGATAAGACACTCACCTGTCCTCCACTGACCTACATCATGACAGCGTATTCAAATTGGGGGAGAGCTAATCACAGGCTCAAATGCGAAAACTTTATTAACAAAATATTTTAAAATCATTAAAACACGCATGTTGACTGATGTCATATGCATGCAACCCCCCCCCCCCAGGACACTGTGCTACCGCTCTGAAAACTGCATTTTAGCCACAAATTAGTTATTGACAGGTGGATTAATTAAGACGGATCATTATTGACGGCCCTCGAGTGAAACTAAAGTACAAAAACAGACAGAGCATAATCAGTCCAATGTGTGGTTATGTGTCTTTATGGTTCTGTATTTTGGTTTTATAAAGGCACGATCGTGTAGTGAGTGTTAAAGACCCCGTTACCTCCATCGGATCAATCTGGCCCTCAATGTGCTGCACGCTCTCTTTAGAAGCTCCTAGCTGCGCCTCTTTGGTGGACAGCAGCTCCTTGATCTCCTGAGCTTTCTCTTTGTTTTGCTTCAGATATTTCAGCTCCAGCTGACAGGACTTCACCGTGCTGCTCTGCTTTAATCTCAGCTGGCGGAGGGTTTCCAGCACCTTGATGTACCTTTAATAATGTAGTGAAGGGTATGGGGTCACGTTTCCGAAAACAAAATGTATTTATACCTCTTGGTTTTAACATTAATTTAATCAGTTTAAATGACCATATGAATATACGTAGCAGTTCTACACAGTCCCCTTTACTCGATTCTGTGATCACGACCCCCATAGAGCAGGAAAATTAGTGGACAAACCTCTCAGCACGGTGGTGGTGTAAATCATCCACCACACTAATAAAGCTGTGATATGGGGGGTCCTGAACCACAGTAAGCAGAACTGATATAATAAAGAACCCTGATATGATCTGAAAAGAAGCACACTGACCTCGTAGCTGAGAAAATATCATCGAATTTTAGCTTAAGGGCCCGTCCCTCACTGAGGGGCCAGTTGGATTCTTCCTGGTGGCAGAAGATGACGTGGTTCAGGACGGCTTTGGAAACTCCCAGCACAGAGATCATCTCCCGGTCGATCTCTGCACATTTGGAGCTCAGACTGACCTTCTCCCCGTGTCTGCAGGAACCACAGAACACAGTGGAACAGAAGCCTTCATCAGTCTGTAAGCACTTCAGAACAGTCACAATTTTATTAAGTAGAACAAAGTAAATTAACAGACATGAATCAAACAAATAAGACAAATTATTAGACTTACATGACTTTCCTAACTCACTGATCTGTAATATAGATATATAATGAGTATTTTAACACACACCCAGTTGACGGTGGAATATCTAGGAGGATGCCTGGTCCTTAATTTTATACCTCTGTGGTAGTAGGACTTTATAAATCACTTGCATTTAATGATTTAGAGACGTGTCCCCATACTTTTGACCATATGTTTTTACAAAATGAGAACATCAGAAAAACCCACTTCATTCTGGTGATGACTGATTCCAGGGTTCGGAACTCCACTTTTTTTCCTTTGATGGTGCTCTGCATGGAGCGCTGGACGGTGACAGGCTGCCCGTTGACGTCTTTAAACAGCAGGCGGATCTGGGCTCGTACATCACTCTCGTGAGCGTCCTGGTTAAACACAGGGTGAGACAGTGATGCGATGCGGGACGTCTGATATGGACCCGACTGAAATAAGGCTCAGGCTCAGTCGCACCTTCGGATCATGAACAAAGGTGTTTCCTTTGCTTCCAGGTGGAAAGTCTCCTGACGTGACGTATTTCAAACATTCAATGATGGTCTGGAGGAAAAAAATAAATAAATTAGACTAAACACAATCATTACTACTATTAAACCATTCACTACTACTACACAGCAACATGTTTAGAACTGATAGAGGATCAGAGGATGGAAAACACACTGTGCAGCAACCGATAACTTACTGCAGGGGGTATTTAATCAGATTTCTGTAGTGTCCAAACTTTTTGCAAAGAGGGCCGAATTCGAAAAAAGTGACGATGCCCGGGGGGCCTAAAAAAAGTTATAATAATTTTATTGTCACAATGACCTTCATTCTTAAAAAGGCAGTGTAACAGAATAGAAGCCACTCAGGTGTGAACAACTCTAAATTCTTTTTGAAATGGAGAGGTAGATAACATTGAACAAACTGTATAGAATACCTTACATTTAAGAATTTCAAATTTAAGGTCAAGCAGCTCCTCTGTCATGTTCATGTTGTCGTCAAAAAAATCAGTACAAAAAAAATCAGTGGTTGTGTGGAAGTCTTGAAAAAAGTGTAACAAGTCTTTTTTTTTATTTCTAAATAAGATAATATAGTTTTTTAGAAGCTTTTTCTTATTTCAATAAATCTTTACAAAAATAATCTACTTACAATACTAGCAGATGTTTTACTTGATTTTTGCTTAGTTTACTTTTCATGTAAAACTTTTGTAGTGCATTGGGCTAATGACAAATAATGACAAATAAACGCCATGCCTTTATTAGAATGGTGCTGCCATCATGTGGTAAAAGGCGCAATTAAATTTTTTTATCATTCATTCTGAGCCATAAATAACACATTATAAGACTAAAGTCGGGGGGCACATGACAGGCACATGGGCTGCGATAATCCAGCGGGACGGACTTTGGACACGGTTGAGTTACAAGAAAGTTCGTCAGGCCGAGGTCCAGGCCATCATTATTTTTCACTTGAGTTCTGATTTAATGTCATATCCTGTAAATAGATATCAACAAGTGATTAAAAGACAAATTGCAAATATTGTTCAGTATATTGTAACAATATTTTTTGTTTTGAATGCTAACCTGAACAAATTATAAATAAAGCGTAATCATGTAACAGGGGTCTTTTTGTTAACACAAGTTTGTTGGCACAAAAAGAAGAAAAGCAGAAAGAAGAAGTAGATTCCTCTTAGTATTTGCTGTTGACTTTGAGCACGCCATCTGAATTAGACTCAGTTTATCCTCCAACTGCTGCTTCTCACTTCGTACCTCACCTGTACAAGCTTCGTTCTCCTGAATCTGCACAGATCTGATTGGCTGAGGAACGTCATTGGTGATCTTACTGAGCATGTGATTGGTCTGGGAGTTTAACCTATGACAAGAAAGTTACTGCAGCTCAAAATAAACTGAAAATTAAATCAATGCTTTATTGGGATGGGTCTGCGGTTATGACCCGATCCACAGTCTTCCTATTGGTGACCTCTGATCTACTGTCTCCAACTCATACTGTCTTCTACATCCACAAGGTGGAGCAGTAAGGGTGGGTGTGTGTGTACAGTAAGTGAATTCAGGGTTTAAACTCCTACAGAACTGCTGTGTCTGATCCACACATACAAGACACTAGGTCCTATCCCATTAAGACAGTTAACTATCGCAGCGAGCAAAAACCAAAAAGAGTCCAAAAAATCTCATTACTAACACTGATATTGAAACTTAAGTTATTAAACATTAGGTCAGTCTAATCAAAATCAGCTCTAGTTCAAGAATTTAATAATTGATAAATTCCTAAACGCCCTCTGCCTCACAGAAACCTGGACTAGAACAAATGAATACTTAGCATTAAACAAAGCTTCTCCACCTGGCTATAGTTTTGTTCATAAACACCATCTTAGTGGACATGGAGATGGAGTGGCCATGATCTATAAAGAATATCTAGATATAACACTGAATTATAAGCTTTAACCAAAATCCTTTGTAGCTCTCATACTCTACATACGCAGTTCACCATCAAAGAAGAAATCCAATTTAATGCAACTTATTTACCATATACCACCCGACAGGCCTGTATCCAGAGTTTATTAATTATTATTAGGTTTATGAATTTCCTTATAAATAAAATTGAAAGCATGAAATGAAATGCCAGCAGAAACTATCCCAGATCACCAACCCAACACAGCCAAACCTGAGATCTACCCCTTTATCTACAGGGAAATTATTGAACGCAAATGTAAACAGATGTAAACTGATCTATACACAATCTGTACATGGCTGTCCTACACTGATGCTGCCTGGCCTTTCAAGGAGGATGAGTCCCCCACTTAGCTGTGGTCCTAAAGTTTCTTTCTGAAAAATTACAAGGAGTTTTTTCTTTCCACTGTTGCTTCGGCTTGCTCTTTGGGGGTTTAGGCTTTGAACTCTTTGAAATATAGTAATAATAGCTATAGTATTATTTAATATTATATATATATATATATTGCAGAATAAACTATCTTTGATCTTTTGCGATTCTTCAGAAGTCCAGTTGTTTGTACATTACACATAGTGGCAGAGCGGTAGGACTTGTGTTTGAGTTAATATAGTTTGTTACTGCGTCTCAGGGGAAGGAAAAAAATCAAAATTCCCATAACATACATTAAGTGTGATGTCATCACACAGTGGACTGAGAACCTTCCGTGATGTTTCTGTCAGTACAAACCGTCTTTCCGGCTCCATTGGGTCCAACCAGAACCGTTAATGGACTGAAGAAGGAGATGACTTGCTTATCTTTGTCCTCCACGCCGAAGCTCCTCACGCCGAGGATGCTCATCTTGTCTATCTTCGACATGTTGCTGGCTCCCTGCTGTGGGTTCAAGCCGTGTGCTGGAGTTTGAAGAAAAAGAAACGGTATTATAGGAGCTCATCATGATCCCAATAACTCAACGAACAGTCAGATGGCAAAGCCACCATTGCCTTTAGCAATGCCTATAAAACAGTAAAACATCAATGATCACATGATCTGAATCTGTATTATACAAACAAAAAGCTTTAAATTAATCCAAAATTACTTAGTAGTATCCTAACTGCATGGTTGGGGTGGGGGCACAGGATCAGGCTTAAATAGCCCCCTGAGCATGAAGAATTACATTTAAAGTCTGGTATTTGAACTTCCCATTGTGGTATGCAGTGAAGTAGACACAAGGTTTAAACGTTACCATGGACAAAAAGGGGCTGTGCCATTATTCCTAAGGAGGAGATGAAGCCCTGAGGTAAACATCCAACGACTCACAGCATCAGGTTCGGCTTAAAGTCAAACTTAGAAGGCTGATATTTAAACTTCTAACCGTGGTAAAGTGATCTATTCTGTCTACTGTACACACTGTAATGTGTCCCCCACATTTAGCCCATCCGTGCAGTGGCACACACATACACACAAGCCGGAGCAGTGGGCAGCCCTGTATACCGTGCCCGAGCAGCAATTTAGGTTAGATACCTTGCTCATAAGTAGCACCGGGAATCAAAGGTCGGGTCTTTAACCACAAGCCAACAATAACAGTGAAGTAGACTCAAGCTTTGAAACCCCAACCTTCAGACTGCCACACTGTTGCCAACTCCCCAGTAAGGAAAGTAGCTATTGGCAGTCCTAAAAGCCGCTTGAAGTCACTAGATGATGTCATTAACTAATTTGTATAATAGTCAATTTGTCTATTAGAAGCTATAGAATAAATGAATGACACTATGGGAGAAAGGAAAAAAGTGCTAAATATGTTGGAATTACAAATGCACTATAAAAAAATGAAAGTTGTCCTTTGAAATATGCCATCAATACTTAAAATATTTACATAACTTGAATGCTTTGTGCCCAGCAATAGAATGGCACCCTTTCCCTGGTGTATTTGCCCAGCTGCCCACACTGATTTAAAAGAGTCAATGTCTTTCATGCATTTATAGAAATTAAAATAAATTAAAATTCTAGATTTGACCAGCCGGCTGACGATCCTAATCACACCAGTGTCTGCCGGTCACTTCGAACTGGATTAAGCGGAAGAAACTAAAATGTGATTATATAAATCAGTGGGAAAGTGAAAGTCAGTCCCAGAGTAAAAGAGACGGTACACTCTGGCAGACTGCCCCACCTACTGGGGGAACACAGGAAGGGCTGTGTACTGGCAGCACTGTACGCACACACACTTCATTATTAATACTATTGTTAATGTTTTTACCTTTGTCATGCCAATTAAGCTTTTTAAACGAATGAATAGGGTGGAACTGCTTCTCTCCTAAAAAAGTAAGTCGCTAAGTTGGCAGCAGTGCCGACACCCGAGCTACCACACTCACGGTTTATCCAGATGGAGAGAAAAGGGCCGGGCCCAAATCCCCTCACTGTAGTTTCCCTTCCTAGGCTTCAAAATACCTAAATGTGAATCGACACACCGCCGCCGCCGACAGTAGTGAGGAGATGAAGCCCTGAGGTATTTACCAACTTAAAGCCTCGGCTTAAAGTCAAGAGTTAAAAGGCTGAGATTTAAACTTCTAAACGCAGTAACGTTCACTTGGTTAATCTGATGTCATTCTTTACATATAACGTTAACTAACGATCCGCAACGCCAATGTTACTCTAAACAACTAACAATAACAAACCCTATATGTTTATGTTCACTGATATTGTTTTTAATCCACACAAATTCCACTGAAAAAAGGATTACATTTTGTCAAACGTACTGTTAGAAGACTGAGCGTCTCAAGACTTCTTGGTCCGTCCTTGTTTCCCGCGAGTGACAGTCGAAAGTGTAACAATACTCACTGCGCATGTGCGGTAAACTACAAGCCTACAGAGCGCAATGCCACAGCGCCAGTGCTGCGTTCCAGAGCGCTCTCACATTTACATTGCAATTATATTTAGTTAACTAGTAGATATTTTTATCCAAATCGACTTACAAGTATCGTAACGTGGTTGGGGTCAGAACACCCTGAAGAAATGAGGGTTAATGGTAACTTCAGGGGACCTGGGATTTAAACACAGAACCTTCTGATTGACAGTGCAACGCCCTATCCACTGAGCTACCACTCCAAACATGGTTGCCTGCAACACGTTATTATTCATTCATTGTCATCCACTTTATCCTCTACTAGGGTCATGGAGGGGGTTCCCCATGCCCATCCAGGCAGATACACCCAGGACAGGCCGCCAATCTATCGTTGGTCACACCTGCTCACACAGCCACACACGCAAACAGACACCATATGGGGCAATTTAGAGCATTAAATTTACCTTAAATCCTTAGACCCAGGAAGGGGCGCCAATCCATCGCTGAGCACTCATGTACGTTCACACACAGACTATACAGGGCAATTTGGAGCAGCCAATTTTACTTGAATCAATGTTTTTGGACTCCCCCCAAATTGGGATTGGAATCGGAAATCCCCAGCGCTGAGAGGCGAGCCTGTGGACCATGTTCTTCCCATGTCTGCGTGGGTTTCCTCCAGGTTCTCCCACAGTCCTAAAACATAGATTCAAGGTAAATTAAATGCTTTAAATTGCCCCATATACTGTGTGTGTGAGTGTCACGCGATATGTTGGCGCCCGGTCCTGGGTGTGTCTGCTCAGCGGCTGAGACATTCTCCCCTGAGTGGGCTTGGAGAAGCCCCCCCGCAACCCTCAAGGAGTAGGCGGAAGATAATGAATGAGTGTTCTCTTTCCCAGTGAGTTATCTGTCTCTTTAATAGGTACATGTGAAAGGAGGAGCTGATTGGTTGATTTTGGTCCTGCTTCACTATAAAGTGCTGACAGCTGTGGAATTTGGGGCAGCACTCTTTTAGTGTTTTGAAGTTGTGTGGTAACTGTAGTGCTTTATTAT
>JAOUQT010336971.1:0-12754 GCA_025769995.1 Xyliphius kryptos | reverse complement strand
TTCAGCCCTTAGTTCAGAAGCCTGCATCTCTGATGGTGTGGGGTTGCATTTGTGTGTTTGGCATGGGCAGCTTACACATCTGAAGGGAAACAATTAATACTGAATTTTCCAACATGACATTGCCAAACTACATACTGCATTAGTTACAGCATCATGGCTGCATAGAAGAAGGGTCAGGGTATTGAACTTGCCAGCCTGCAGACAAACATTTGGCACGTCATAAAACTAAAGGGTACAAAATGACCTAAGACAGTTGAGCAACTAGAATCCTACATTACTCAAGAATGGGTTAACATTCCTAACCCTCAGCTTGACTCCTCAGTCCCCAGACGTTTACAGACTGTTGTAAAAAGGAAAGAGGATATCTCAAAGTGGTAAACATGGCCTTAGCCCAACTTTTTTGAGATTTGTTGTTGTCACTGAATTTAAAATCACCTAATTTTTCTCTTTAAGTGATACATTTTTTAATATGTTGTCTATGTTCTATTCTGAATAAAATATGAAATTTAATAAATTTTACATCATTGAATTCAATTATTCTTTACAATTTGTACTTTGTCCCAACTTTTTTGGAATTGGGTTTGTATTATAAATCACAATCATACTTAAAATTGTATTTCTGTATATTTGTTTGCTTACGGCAACTGACAAATAAATACAAACTCTATCAACTAACAGTATATACAAATACAGACATTCAGACACTAGTAACTAATAAACAAAGTAATTTATGTAGCTAGAGTAGTGATAAATATTGATTGAATAAAAATGCTGACATAACAAATCTACTGACACTCTCTGCTCACTAAAATCAAAGTACTGTCACTGCCTGACAAAAAAATAATATAGATACTAAGTAATGAGAGGACAAAACTAATTAAATAATCTACTGACACATACATATTGACAATACCTAACAACTGATAACATTGTTATAGACAAACTCCTGACATTAACTACTGCCAAGAAAAATACTACTGGCAATACTTACAAAATAGTTTATTGTCAGTAGCTGTCCTAAACTACTGACAGAGTACAAATACTAAGACTAGCTTACAAGAAAATAATAGCAATGTTACTACTGTCAAAAATAACAGAATGTAAAACTACACTCATTAACTACTGACAAACAAAAGTAATTTGATGTAGATCTTCATGTTGTAAGTACTGACAGAATTAAATTGATGACAGAATAAAATGAATTATGCCATTTACTGAAAAGAAGCAAACTACTGAGACAAGAGAAATAACTACTAACCCTAGCTAATGACAAGAAAAATACTAGTGACAAACTACAAACAAAAAAATATTGAATTTTTTTTTAAAAAAAGAAAATAAGCTAATAAAATTAATTACTGACACAAAAAACACTGTTAGTGTTTAGTAGAAAAAACGGACATCCAAAAACTTGCAGCTACTCGCCACTCACAAAACACTAAAATCATTAGCTATTGGCATAAAAATTACAAACACTGGCAACTAAAAGATGAAAAATACAGACAGCATATGAAAGTGATTTTATGTAGCCATTATAGAGTTAACTACTGACAGAAGAAAACTACTGGCAGAAAAAAATACAGTCTGTGCTAACAAGAGAATAAACTAACAATATTAATTACTGAAATTACCTACAAACTACTGACATTACTGACAAAGTACTACTGACATTAACTACTGCCAAGAAAATGACTACTGGGACTAGCTATTTACAGAGAACACAATATACATACAATCTACTCACAAAGTGATATATAAATACAGACACTAGCTACTCAAATAAAAATTATTGTCAGTAGATTGTGTTAAATACAGAAATCCCTACTGATACTACTAATTATAAAACTATTACAAGAAAAACATTAATGACACTAGCTACTGACAAGCTCATAAAAACTACTGGCCTTATCTAATGACAGAAAACATACCGAAACTGGGCCATTGTCTGTAGGTTACAGCTAATTATTAAACACACATTAACCAATAAGTATTTTGCAAATTATTTATTAGATGCTGTATTTAATTATTTTATCTGTCAAATTTAGACATTTCCCTGATAATAGCTAAAGAAAAATGACTAACACCAATTAATCCCAAAAAACATATTGCCACTAAATAAAAACAGGTTTAATGAATTAAATGTAATATTAACAACTGACAGAATTAAAATGCTGACATACCAAAACTACTGACACCAAAGACACAGGGAAAAAAACATACAGACTACAGATCATAGCTACTGTCAAAAAACATAAACTATTGGCATTAACTACTAAAAAGATTATAATACAGGTACTAACTAATCACAGACCATAAATTGCTAGTATCTAGGTGTTAAGTATTAAGTAATACGTTACTAAGTACTAAGCTCTGATAAGACAAAACCACCTGACAAGAGCTAGTGACCTACTAAAAACCTACTTTCAATATCTATAAACAAATAAAAAAAAATAATTTTAGCTAATGAAATCTTAGGTACTGACAATATAAAACTAATGACACTACAGAAAGGCCAAACTACAGACTACTGCCAAAAATCCTGCAATTAGCTACTTCCAAAGGACACAATTTATATACTAACTACTCACAGAAAAAATACTGTTAGTAGCCAAGTGTAACAACGGACTGAATTGAAGTACTAAGAATACTGCTTAGACAAAAACAGCCAACAAGATTATAACTACAGATAATAAAATCTATTTTCACTATCTAAAAACAGATAAAAGTGATTTTATGCAGCTAAAAAAATATTATGTACTGACAGAATAAAACGCTGACAAACTAGAACTACTAACACTATACACAAGTAAACAAGTATATAAAATAGCTATAGCCAAAAAACAAAGATGACACAATACAAATACTAAATACTCACAGAAAAAGATACTGTTAGTAGCTAACTGTTAACTACTGACTGAAAACATGCATTAAGATGAAAATAACTGACAATAGATACTTTTTAAAAAGAGATAAATCTCCATTGCCATTAACAACTAAAAAAACAGCATTACTGATAACAGCTACTGACAATCTCATTAAAACTATAGGCACAAACCACTGAAATAAAACATGCTGATTGTGGAAACTGACACTCTGCTTAAATCATTGAATGGTGTATTTAAAAAATATGTATAAAAATGCCTCAAATACAGTACATCTAGTACCTTCTAAAAAGGATTGAGAGCATATTGAGAGAAAACCAGTGAACCACGAAGATAACCATGCAAATGCAAGCAGAACATGAAGTAACCATCAACTGGGTATACGGATAGATCAGGATCTGGTCTGTTTTACATTCAAATGTGAAATATCACTAATATATACTGTATAATGTGTTTTTGTTGCATAAATCCCATATTCTGGCTGAGGAGGAATGAGGGGCGTAGGCCTATTGATTTAATTTATTAATTATGTCATATCTTTCTTTGTTAAATTGTACACCATGAGTGTTTGCATCTTCCGTGACTACACTGATTGATAAACAGCTTGCACCCTCATTCTTTATATGTGTATTTTTTACATGACCTGAATATCTGGTTGATTTTCCTGCACTAACACATCACCCACCGGTTAAGGTTTGAGTTTACATACCTTGATCGAGACAGGTTGAACACGGGAAATCCTCTGCTCTCCCAATCTCTCCTCCTCCCCTTTCTTCTCCTCCTCTTCCGCCTCCATCTTCTCCTTCTTTTCCTTCTCCGTCGTGGTCCTGGGTTTTCCGTTTCTTCGACATCAGGTGTTTTAGAAAGGACACAATGTTTGGGAGGTCGACAGAGACACGTGTGTGAAAGTGATGCACTCCGGATTGTGCGGATATACACGTGTGAGAAGAACCAGCTCTGATTCCGTGCATTCAGACTCCAGTGGTTTGCTTCCAGTCCAAGGTAATTGGAGAAACAAAAGGCGACATATACATTAGTGAATATAAGTAAACAACATACAACATTTAAAAAATCTGTTTTTCTGGTTGCTCAGAAAAAAAAGCAGGAACATCTCAAATCTAACGAAGTAATTGCACTTTTGATCACGTGTGGAGAGATGATACTGAAGCAGGGGGAAAAAATAGTACACGTCCACAGCAATTCAGTGCAACAAGTTCATAGCTTTTAGTGTGCAAAATAAATGAACCCTGGGATTAGGAACATCTAGCAGGTGGCATATCATTACTGATAATGTTCCCCAATTAACAGTTATGTCACAATTGATCTGTCCAGTGTAGAGCAAAATGAAACAAAAGACCACAATTTTGGCAACAGATGGATAGTTGGAGCCAGACGTGTGATGCCAGTGTTTCAATAACAGCTGCACTTGTGGGATGTGGCACTGTTATTACATGTGTACTAAGGTTGGAGGAACCATTAACAAACATCCAGCCCAGGGTCGAATGCGGTTGCTCCAAGATGTGAGCGTCGAACTAGAAAGGTGAACTCACAGAGCTACTGCAGTGGCCATGGGTTGACTTGGAGGATGTTCGCCACCTTGTGGACTCTGTGTGCTGTAATACTTCAAAAACGTTGGACCAACCTGTTATTAGCCAAGTGTTCCTATTCCAGTGATTGTTCCGTGTATTACTCTATACCCCTGAAAAAGCGTCGGACTCATACTCCTGAAATCTTACACTCACAGTTATTTGCCCAACTCCATATGAATTATCTCCGGAAAGTACAGTGTTCAGATGTATTTCCATCTGTGCCTCTAGGGAGAAGCTTTGGATATCCTTGTCTGGTCAGTTCAGACGGACACACCATCCGAATAGCTATGCTATGGACGCCCAGGCACCGCGTCGTACCTTTGGCTCTTGCGCACATGCTGATGTTCCGACGGAGACTCCAAAGCCTTACGCGCGTCCTCATCAATCTCTCCGCCGACCTGAGTGATCCAGTTGCCGGGGAAACGCGCACTGAGCGAGCGGGCATGGCTTCAACAACCGGTGCTTTTAAGTAGCAGCCGTATAAGTTAAATTGCTCCGCGCCACGTTGAGCTCCGTGTAAAAATGTCCAGTGGGGTGTTTTGACTGCACGACCAGTTTTCTGTAAATGAAAAGCTATAGAGTGGGGGAAGAAGCGGAAGGGGGAAAGCTGTAGCTGTTGCTTTTCTTGTGAAGATCCAATGACGTCAGTGACCTCCTCCGCAAACGGCACCAAGGTTGCAACGCAAATGGACTTCAGTAAAAACCTTAATTAGTTCTTTACGCAAGTCGTTTCATCTGAATGCGCGCGCTGCACAAGCAACCGCGTGTAAGAAGGGAAAAAAACATCATAACGCAACAAAAGCAGCAAAAATTATTTTGTAGAATCAAAGCACTGTATGATTATACTGAAAGATTTAACATATTATGACGTGTCCACGAAATGCCAGCTTTTCATATATATGGTTAAAAAGTTGATAAAAGCGCGCGGGACGCTTTGAGTGAAAAAATAAAATGCAGACAAGGATGAAATCTCTAAATAAAACTGTGCGTCATAAATCCCACTGTTTCACATATGCACAGAGACGAACTGGAAAGATGCAGTGCATTTTAAATGCAAGGACAACAAGTTTCTGTACTACTACGCTATCACTAAATTAAGAAACGCCAGACCTGGCAGGAGATATATGATCACTGATCATCACTGATCAAATATACATGTTCCCAAATTTGTTGTTTACATCACAATCAACTCTCATATAATGTGTTGATCTGTCCACTGTACAGTAAAATATAAAACTTAGCAGCTAGATAGTTTGGGACCGTGGACAGATAATTTGACCCTGGAGATATAGTGTCAGTGTGTCAGCAAAACCTTAACTTTTGGGTTGTTCCAGTAAGACAGTATGAGGGGTGTACTAAAAAAGAAGAAATCATCAAAAAACATGCATTTGAAGACACACAGTGGTCAGTCGAACCTGGTTGATCTTAAATGAGAATATAAAACTAGGTAGAATAACTGGTGGAGATGCTGCATCGAGTGTGGGTTGACTTCCATACGCTGCCACCATTTCGCAGTGATTGGCTGCACGGAAAAGTCAGTTGTCTCCAGTGTTCTCTGTATCGTGTATGCTGGTAGTATATGCTGACTGATCTAATAAATAGATCAGTCAGAATCAAAATATGTAAATTATTGATGTTGAATAAAAGAAAATGCAATGGAAACAGGAACAAAATAAGTGTGTGAAATCATGAATCTCTGTGTTACATACTATGTGCAAATGCACACAGACGTACTGTACTATAGAAACGTTTCTCAAGTTTGTTCTTAGTTTTTTTTGGGGTTTAACGGCAGACATTTTTTATTGCTTTGCTGCCACCTTCTGGATTTACTTCACCATTTCACTATTCTTAAATTCTACTGTTCTAATTCTAATTCGATTCCTAGTCCTAACGATGCCTAATGTACTCATTTGTGTGTGATGATGCACCTTTTAGATAGAAGATGTAAGTGTCTGTACATGGAATAATAATAATAATAATAATAGCTGTTGCAATTCTTTGCGCTGGCCAAAAATCTTTTGTGCAAATCCTTTCCTTTTTTTGAATTATTCACTAACACAGTGACGTGCCTCCACTCCCCTTCCCCCATTCACTGCAGTTACTGACGTCAAAGCTGCTTGCGTCAATGCTCTTACTTTCTCTCTCTGACAGAAGAACATTTTCCCTTTCATATAAACTCAATGAGATTAGCAAAATAAAAATCCCCCAAAGGCACATTGTCTTTTTTTACTTGTAGAAAATCAAATCAATTATTTCTAGCATTGGGAAAAATCCTCACGAGAGCTTTGGATGTGTGTGTTTGTATGTGTGTGTGTTTATGTCAGGATACTGGTGTGAGTAAGAATGTGTGAACAGTGTCTTAGAAATAATGAATGAATAAATTGTGCCCTATTCGTTAAATGCATTAGAGGCAACACAACAGCCCGGTGTTTCCACCATCACTAACACACTCAGCCGAACCCCTAACGATGCACACGTGTCTCAGGCGGTGGGGTAAAACGTGAATCAGTTCTGCGTCGCAATGTCTCGCGCCTTTATGACGCGCCATCTGAATGTCGTGCGTCACAGCCGCACGTGAGATACAGACGCACTGAAAATGTAGTTATATCCCTCTCCTTCTTCTTCTTCATCTTTCGGCTTTTTTCCTGTCACCAATAATTTGATATAGTCAAGGCCAGGTAACGACGTCACACCAATCACCTGCAGCTTTCTGATTCGGTGAATAAGGTGAATGTGGGCAGGTGTGTAATGCGAAAGCACAATTTTCAAATTAATTCATGGACAGTGTCGTTGACTATGACACGGTTTTAGAAACACCTGGCTAACCACTGGACAAGGTTTATGAATAATTACAGTATGCAGACATCAGGGAACACACTAATCAATATTAAAATTATATTAAAATCCTCACAGGGTTCCAACACCAGGGTCCTCTGACCCTCATTGTTCGCACTGACATTCCTTTTAATCTGGTCATAAGTACTCTGCTTAAATCTGACAGTCCTGAACACCTCCAGACTCAAGTTATTTCTCATTGGCTTATAAGAGAAAATTAAACAGAACTAGAACGCTGGGTAGAGGAAAGCATCCCGGAAACAGACCAGAGATCCGACCCTAAACCGACCTGTAAGTTATATATTGCTGCTTGTTAAAATAGTGATCAATAGATGGTTAAATGTAAGTATGGCGACATTAAATATGTTCATTTTGTAATATAAAGTTTCAGTAGCACACACCTTGATAATAACGTTGCTTGCATTACAGTTTTGCACACAATTGTTTCGATACGTCTGCTTTTTCAACAAAGTATAAATGCGACTGAAGGTGTTTCAATTGACTGGCATTCAAAGGCGTTGTATCGCGAGATTTAAAAGAATCTCATCTTGTGAGACCTTACTTCCAGGAAGATGCTGTCTCAAAGTGTTGCTCGTAATTTTGCCTTAGCGTCGAGCGCTGTTGTTTACTGTCCACAATGTTTGTTATATTATCGAGAAATAGCTCAGTTACTTCCTCTTTCCACACAAATCACCACATGTTTGATTTAACACCGGAAGCTTAAAAAGTTGACTTTAATACGTTTCAATTACATTTTTGCAATACACAGCTTTTTCGACATGTTTTAAAAATCATATTAGAGAGTATAAAAACCGTTTTGCGAAAATTGAGACTTTTTGGGAAAATTAAGTGTTTCCATTACAATATTTAGATTTTGCACAAATGTAAGTGTAATGAACACATGTATAATAATCACAAAGCAAATTAATTAAAGCTCCAGAACATAAAGTCAAAAGTTTATTTCTCTGACATTTGGTCAAATGTGATCCCTATAAGATGTAACTAAAGATTTGCATCTTTATTATCGACATGAATATAAAATGCACTTGAGGAAACTATTATTTACTGTAGATAGTAGAATATAGCAATTCTGTGTCCTTTTTTGAACAAAGTTTAGAGAGTTGACCCATTTTGGACATGTGCCAACTAGACATGTGACCTAGTTGCAAATTGCACCTACACATTTCTGTTTTTATTAGTACTGCTTACTTTTCAATGCATTTGTTGCAGCTATCGTATTAAAAATGAGTTAATATATTTAATGAAATGGGAAAATGTTTCACCTTCAACATCTAACGTGTTTTATCGTGAATTAATACGTGTTCATGAGATTTGCAAACCATTGCACTTTGTTTGTATCAACATTTTAAACAGCGTCCCCACTTTCTTAGGAAGAGCTATTTGGTAGATGTGAAATGAATGAAAAACATCAGACATTTTATGTAGGGTTTTTTTTATCTACTTTAAATTGCATGATGTCATAATCAGCCAGTAGAACTGTATATGTATTTACTTTGCAATCTTAAACCACCATATTCATACCATGGGGCAGTCGTATGCTTGTGGTTAAGGAACCAGCCTTGTGACCGAAAGGTTCCTGGTTCACATATGCTCACTTCACCTGTGTGTGTGTACTTGTGTGTTTCACTGCACGGATGGGTTAAATGCAGAGGACCAATTCCGCTGTGTGCAAACATAGTGGCAAAATGTATCACTTTCACCTTCAAATGAACCCTTCAGAAAAACACTTCAACTAAAAAAATTATAACTTGAGAAATTGGTTTAGGACAAGAGATGGGATCAAGTTTTCTCCGCTAGCTGGGGCATTGAATGTGAATAAACAGATGTATGTAGCAACGCTATGATGTTGAATGCCATGTTTCATCCAGATCAGTGATGAGGAAGCTCCTCAATAATGTATACAATTACCTACTTTGCATATATTCGCATGCTTCATGTTTTCAAAGCTAAATGCACAGAACTCAGAAACCACAGGGCACATCAATTTACATATTTTTTTATTCATGCTCGAAGCAATTGCCGCTTGTGGCTATAATAATTTTATAATTTTTGAATTATTAAATAAGGATTCAGTAGTTTTGCAAGAATTCTGTACCTCCACAAGAGTGGCTTTCACAAATAAAAAATATCATTAGAATGAAGTATGAATTGATGAGAACAAAATCCTGAGATGAAATTAAGCCAATTAACACTGTATAAATGATTGTCGCTACACAAGTTATACTCAATGGCCACTTTATTAGATACACCTTTCAATTTGTTGTTAACAAAATATCTAAACGGACAATCAAAAGGCCGTAACTCAACGTATTTAGGCATGTAGAGGCGGTCAAGACAAATTACTGAATTGAAAACCGAGCATCCCAATGGGGAAGAAATGTAATTTAAGCAACTTTGAATGTGGCATGGTTGTTGGTGCCAGATGGATTGATCTATTTCAGAAACTGCCGATCCACTGGGATTTTCATGCACAACCATTTCTAAGGTGTACAGAAAATGGTCAAAAAAAGAGAAACTACCCAGTAAGTGACAGTTGTGTGGATGAAAATGTCTTGTTGCTGTGAGAGGTCAGCTAATATAAAGGCAACATTAACTCATATAACCATGTGTTATAAGCAAGGAATGCAGAATACAATCTCTGTTGAGAGAAAGAATCATCATGTTTCTGAATGCAAAAGGGGTTCCAACATTTTCCTTTTTTAAGTATACCTAATAAAGTGGCTGGCAGAAATCTATTAAGATACCCACAGTGTGAGATTGTAAAATGCTGATCGAGTTATTCTTTAAACAAATCTAAAGGCACTGTGGGAAGCAGCAAGAATATGTACAATCCAGAATACACTGAACCATCACTCAATTAGGAACACCTGGCAGGTAGGATATGAGGTGTCCAGCAGAAGGCAGAATTTACCAGCTATGGGTAAACACATTTGTATCAGCCTTTCAGTAACAAATGCTCTTTTTGAGCTGTTCCTGTATCACTGTAACACGGGTGTACCAAAATTTTAGGAACTGTCAAATACCACCCAAGCTGAAGGTCACGCCATGTTCGGTTATGTGTGGACAATCCAAGAGTCACTTTGTTGAATCTGTTCCCTGATGTCTGCATGCTGTATTTAATTAAAAAACATGTGGACAAAACCATTGCAATGATCCATTAATAGTTCAGTGCATATAAACCCTATAAAAAAAATAATATTTTAAAATGTTGCATAAGAAATTATTTAATTAAATCAAAAGGCACTGACGGATGAGTTACTGAGCAGGAATATTTACACTCCAGGATATAAGGTCTGCAATCTCTCCGACTTTCCAACTGCATAAGGACCCCAGGCTGGATATCTTTGTGCTGTTGCATAGATTGAGTGCTGGTTCATAAACCCAATGACATCGTCACTGTGAAATGCATGCACAGTGCTTTATAAGGAAGGAGGTGTGATGGGTGTCCAAGCTGCGGTCAGCCGCATGCTGTCATAAGGGGACGAGTTGTGCACCTCGGTGGCAGGTGTGGCATCGTAGAGTGGAGATCCAGGATTGGGCAATGACCCCGGGTGGGACATGCTTGCGTAATGACCGGCAGAACCGCGGAGGTATTGGGAGCCCAAACTGCTTACCATTCCACCTGCCTGAGTCACTGATGCTAGGGGGGCATTTCCGACCGTCCACAAACTAGTGTACTGACTGAAAGAAAACAGGAAGTACAAGAGATTAGATACCTTTACTTTATACATATACAATAAAGTTTGTATGGAAATAAAGAAAGCACCTGACTTATTACTGAAATAATTCATCACATAGACATATCTATAACATGTTATCTATAAAATACAAGAGTGCTTAAGACTTTTGCACAGTACTGTATATAAGGGTCTTTGGTAAATACAGGAATGCGCTATATTTATCTGGTTCATTCATCCTTACAAACAGCCTGGTCAAAATTCTTTGAAGTGTAAAGCAACCTACTGCCAAGTATATCTGTGAATTGTGATATTAAGGAAAATTCTAACCTGGAGTTGGAGTTTGGTGGAGAGTGTTGGCTCATCTGGACCATGTTGGAGTGTGTGGACATCTGCTGACTGGACCAGCTGTCGTGGGCAGGCAGCATGGACAAACAAGCAGAAGCATTTTCCGAGTAACCAGCTGCAAAGCAAAATATTAAAAAAACATGTCATCCTCTTTGAAATAAATTGGTCACATACATAGAATCAATGTTAAAACCATTTTTACATTTTTATTTTTATACATCTGAAACAAATGAACTAAATGTTTTGCGACAGAAAACATACGACTCGGAGCTATGATGTGTACAAAGGCTTCAGGAATGCAAGACATTTTCCAAGTCGGTGGTACTAGTTTGAGTTTGTGTGTGTGTCTTTTTATATAGCTTTGAGGAACAACCCGAGATGGAAAACCAACAAAAGAGGTCATTTTACATGTTTTTACATTTTACATTTTATATGTTGTGCCTTGAGAGCGCAATTATTGTGTTATTTCATAGAAGTAAGGACAGAACAGTAAGACGTTTTTCAATTGATTCTTAAAAAGAATCAGTAGAATATGGAGCCTAAATAGAATATGGTTTCGTGGCTTATTTCCTCAGACAAAAACAGATCTATTCTTCGGATTTACACAAACTGACTTTACAATGAGTTGACGCTCAGGGAGACCATATAAGGACAATACTCCAGAGAAGCAGGAAGAAACTTCTCATCTGGTTTCCAGAGGAACCTCAAAGCTGTCACAAATATCACCAGCTTCGTTAGCGGAAATAAAAGCACAAAAGGCTCGAAGAGTTTTTGAATCTTTTCAAGACTAATGCAAAACCAATTCTGTAAACTTGTTCTGTAAGAACACGAGCTTTCGGAAGAAAAGATGTTGATTACTGTTCAAAATCAATAGACGGAAAAACTGACATTCCATTTGCACCATTGATAGAGTCTGATTTCGTTTAAAACAATAGATTAACATCAGAGACTGTAAAGTATATTCCTTTTTCTGTTCAATTGAAAACGGAAATGATCTGATCATGCAAGACGTCTCAAATATCTTATTAATTTGTGTCCATAAAGTACGTGAACAGTTCAGAGGCCCGAAGAATGAACCTGACGCCCCAAAATTAAAGACCACAATAATTTATTAGTATGGTGTAGGGCCTCCTTTTGCCCTACAGCGTCCTTTTGCCCTACAGCAATACAGCGTCAATTTGTCATGGGAATGACACATACAAGTCTTGCACAATGGTCAGAGGCATTTTAAGCCATTCTCAAATGCAGGATAGTGACCAGGTCACTACGTGATGCTGGTGGAGGAAAACATTTCCTGACTTGCTCCAACAAAACACCCCAAAGTGGCGCTTGATACATCACAAAGACTTGCTGTCTTGGTCACAGATGCGCTAGCAAGACGTGCACCAACAATTTGTCCTCTTTT
>JAOUQT010336963.1:0-13074 GCA_025769995.1 Xyliphius kryptos | reverse complement strand
ATAATAATAATAATAATAATAATAATAATAATAATAATAATAATAATAATAATGATAATAATAATAATAATAATAATGATAATAATAATAATAATAATAATAATAAGAAGAAGAAGCACATTTGCCTCTCAGTGTTGGGTATCCCGGTTCGAATCCTAATTTGGGAGGAGTTTCCATGTTCTCCCTGTGGGTTTTCTCCTGGTTCTCCGGTTGCCTTCCACAGTCCAAAAGCAAAAAGTAAAAAATAAAAATGAACACAATTAAAAGTTCAAGGTGAAACCATATGCTCCTAATTGCCCCTATATATTGAACGTGTCTGTGTGAGTGAGTGTGTGCCCAGCGAAGGATTGGCGCCCTATCCTGGGTGTATCTGCCCAAAGTTTTTCTCTGGATGGGCATGGGAAACTTGTCGCAACCCTAGTGTCTATCCATCCATCCATTGTCGTCCACTTATTCCTCTACAAGGGTCACGGTGGCGTTCCCCATGACTATGCAGGGGAGAACATCTCTGGCGCTGGGCAGATACACCCAGGGCGCCAGTCCATCGCTGGGCACACACTCACTCACACAGTCGCAAACACACACTATATACAGGGCAATTTAGAGCATTCAATTTACCTGGAATCCATGTTTTTTGGACAGTGGGAGGAAACTGGAGAACCAGGAAGAAACCCATGCAGACATGGGGAGAACATGGAAACTCAAATCGAGAATCCTCATCGCTGAGAGGCGAACGTGCCAACCACTAAGCCACCGTGCCCCACCAGTCTCCAGTATAAGACAAAAGATGAGATAATGACTTCTCATTATCTTTTATCCTATACTATAGAAAAGAATAACCATCAATTACGCTACCCAATTGTGCTATTTTTT
Source organism: Xyliphius kryptos (assembly GCA_025769995.1). Lineage (NCBI taxonomy): Eukaryota > Metazoa > Chordata > Actinopteri > Siluriformes > Aspredinidae > Xyliphius > Xyliphius kryptos. The sequence continues at coordinate 12,201 of JAOUQT010336963.1, read as the reverse complement.
ATTTATATGTAACACAGGAAAACTAACTTCCCATAGCATTGTTTAAAACATATTGTCCTTAAAATGTGAAATCTGATGCACTTTAATGTTTATACAGTAATCATGTTTATGTGTAGGGTGTATTTAATTATAAATGTTTATTTGATTGTGTAAAATGTTTACTTCTTCACCAGAAGTCTGAGGAAAACACAATTGCATTATGTCGCGCACATAAATCAGCTTTGACAATAAAGTTCACTGACTAATTTAAAGACTACAGAAACGCAAACATGCACCTTCTAATAATGGCCACTGGGTGTCAGTGTTTACCTTTCAGACCGTTGGAGTAATTTTAATGCGTCATTCGAGATCTGAAAGGACGGTTTGGCGACATGCTAAAGTTAGTCTGATTTCCAATAAACACCTAGTTTAATCACGCTGTTTGAGAGATAAGACCCTAAAACAATTTCATGCGTGCTTTGTTGATATAAGGCCCTCTTTGCTGAGTGCATTGATTTTGGACTCAGAAAGCTGTCCGCCTTCAATTCCCAAACAATGGCGTCGGTCTGGTCCCACAGTTTACATACACTGTATCACTCCAGGAAAATAACCCTGTTTTACTTTATGGATGATGGAAAAGTACAACACGGCTAGTAATGTTTAGTGAGTGTGTGGGATCTTTGGTTATAAGGGTAACATATTTTCCAGGAAATGTCATTGTGACTCAAGGAAACAGCAATTTGCTTTTATCAGGAGTTCCAAGTGACAAGTCTGGCAATCTGAGCAGTGAGGACAGAAACCTTTCATTCAGGATGGCTTGCTGCAGCACGGGTGCAAACCTGAAAAATAATATTGGTGTGGTTGCTGAGAGAAGTGAAGCTGTTTGTTTGCTTAAGCCTCATGTCATTGGATCACACACGTTCAGGCTTAGACAGATTTCCAAAATACAGAACTTAAGACAAAGGATTTTTTTCTGATTTAGAAAAAAACAGAAACCCAGAAACCAGAAATCCATGTCAGGTTGAGGCATGGACACCCATCCATCCATTATCTTCCACTTATTCCTCTGCTAGGGTCGCGGTGGGGTTCCCAATGCCCATCCAGGGGAAAACATCTCGGGCACTGGGCAGATATACCCAGGACAGGGCGCCAATCCATTGCTGGGCACACAGTCACTCACACATCCACACACACTAACACAAACTCTACGGGGCAATTTAGAGCATTACATTTTTTACCTGGAATCCACATTTTTGGACGGTGGGAGGAAACCGGAGAACCCAACACAGGGAGGGCATGGAAACTCCATCCAGATTGGGATTTGAACCAGGAATCCCCAGCACTGAGAGGCATGCTAACCATTAAGCCACAGTGTCACTGAGACAAGTACATGGTTTTTAAATCTAAAAATAACTGAAAAAAGTGCTTTGGTTATTATCAAGTGATTAGCACACACAGATAAGATATAGCATCTATGGTGGTTAAATCCACATGTACTTGTGTTGAATCATTAAATGGGATCATTAGCATATCTGTGCGGTTTGCTTTTAATGACTGTGGAGCTTCTTACATCAACATTCCATGTGCATTAATCAGATTCGCCCATCCAGTGCAATTTACAGAGGACTTAACATCATTCAAGCACAAGCAAGTAACTAACTGGGACTTGACCCATCAAACCTCTGATTCTCTGGTATACAGTCAAGTGCCTTAACAACCACCACTGCATGGCACTGTTGCCAACTTTCCAGTAAGGAAATAAGATAGGTGACCTAATTTGCATAATAGTCAATCTGGGGGTGTAAGGAACAAACACTGTGGCAAAGAAATCAGTGCATAAGAAAACAAAACAAAAACATAGCGAGTAAAAAAACACCCGAAAATGTATTACAACTAATAAACTACTTTATCTGTAATTTTTTTTCTTTTTTTCTTCGAAATTACTTCCTAAACTGAATAAACGCCTTTATTACCACACATTGATCCACATTACAGTATTTATTTTTACATAAATGACATACATTTTGAGTTATTTAACTAAATACTTTTTTGTTTGTACATAGAGGCACACACCTTGGACGAGGTGAATGAGTGCCACTGTATGAGACAAATGCATTAATATTTAAATCCTGCTCCATCATTAGGGGATGGAGCACAGCTTTGAGCATTTGCAGTTCAGTTGCAGTTTGAATGTTTAGCGACGTGGGTCTGCTCTGACACTGAGAGTGTTGTGGAACGGGGCTCATAGACAGAATCTGAAAAACGTGTGAATCTCCGAAAGTCTTCAATAACACCGGAATCTAGTCACCAGAGGGTCTGAAAAGTTACTAAACATAGCGACCGATTTGCTAAGTTGGCAACATTGCTGCATGAGTGTCAATTTCTAAAGGCTACACCACCACTCACAGTGTTTTGACTTCCTTGATAAAAATATACACTACAATTGAAGCAAACTGTTGCATATTAGTTTGGCCCACATTTTCTAAACTTTACAACTTTAATTATTCTCTTCTCTTTTTATACTTCCATAAATAAAGGGAGGTCACTTTCTTTGGCATTGCAACATTGTAATGCTGGCCTTGGGTGAAAGCCCTAAAGTTGATGTCAGTTTCCTGGTAAAACACTGTGCAGAATGTGTTTATGGCTGCATGTGAGCAAGAAGTGTCTAGGGATTAACATTTGGCTCGCTCATCTGCTGAAAGCTCTCAGTTTAGAGAAGGGCTGCAGTAGCCTTCAGGCATTTGTTGTAACTCATTGAGAAAGACCACCATATTTTCAGTACTTCCTTTTTAAACCCTGGCCCAGGTAGCAGTGTTTCCTCCAACCTCGGAAATTTTCCATCTGTCCTTTATAACAGCGTTTGCAGCATTATGGGACCTCTCCAGGCCTCATATTTAAGGAGGTCTGCCTAACTCTGCTCCCGTCTCAAGGTTTTCTTTAGCATCCAGGTCAAGTACATGTTCATATAAATAGCCTGCAAGACAGAGGTCAAAAGTCACAACCAAGCTGAGCCAGTGGAGAGTGTGTGTGGAAACACACATGAGATCAGGTGTCTTCTGAAGGAAGGGCAGAGGCACTGGGAACACCTGAGCAATTTCTAGGGGTGAGGGATAAAACCAGCCAGATGAAATAACACACTAACATTTTAGTTGATCTCTTTAGAGAGAGTGGGACCTAGCAGAGATTCTCTAGGAACATTAAGTGCTTTTTGAGTTTTTCTGAACAAGCACCTGTTTGCAGAGGTTTTATTCTCAATCAAGTGGACTAGTAAAGCTGTAGGTTTCTCCAAAAGCTTGCTGTGCTGCAATGAGAAGAGATGGCCTCTTCTGTTAAGCCTTAATGCTTTCTGTGCGCCCAACTTGCCATAACAGATGGCTAAAGGGTCAATTCAGGTCACCATGGGTCAGAGCTGTTTGTGGATGTTGTGACACGGCTGCTGGTTTGCAGCATGCAGGTGGACTGCTGGATTGTGACCTTTGCTCCCTTATTTCCCTCCCCCAACTACCATATGAATACTTTGGGACTAGTGCTTTAATTTGATCATTGTGGTGTGAGAGCAGGCATATGAGGCATTTATTTCTGCACCTACAAATGAAGTTTTTTTATTTTATTTTAATGGCCTTTCTGCACAACAAATCATTTCATTAAAACTAGAAATCAAATTACTTTATGAAACTATAAAAAAAAAAAACAATGTAATATTTTAATTGTAAATTTTCCTTATTAAAAACTTAACTTATTTCAGCAAATAAAATGATGCATACATTTTGAAAAAGTTACTGTTTTATTGTTCTGATGGGATTTTCATGTAGTGTTGAGGTAAATGCAATGCCAAAGAGTTTGAGATTGGGGTAGTTCATTTTCCTTGATGCTTTAGCCATATACATCGTTGGAAATGGAATAGATCCAGCTGGGGATTCTGCTTGAATATGACTACTGGCCTGTCTCGATGCCACATGTGGGTTAAGGGTTGAATCCTCTGCCTTAAGGACGGCGGTGTAGACTCCCAGACCTGGTACAGTAAACAAGCCCACATGCTCATGAAACCACATGAGTCTTATGTCAATCACAGCCATGAGCAGTTTCACAGGTGTTGGATGTCTTTCTGACTGGCAAATTGGACAGTGTTTCTCATCCATAAATCATTGTGATGGTTGGCAGGATCAGCTGTCTCTCTTAGTCAATGATGAGACAATGAGTTGAAGACATCAGGTAGAGGACTTTGCGTGAATTATTTTGGCCTGGCGTGCAGTTACATTGTGTAAGTAATATTAGACTTAGAAACAAATATTTAAAATAATCAATGATATAGGTTTGAAAACTATTGCTACATTCATATACAGTTGACATAACATTTAAACTCATTACTGCACTGTAAGAGTTTGATTTAACATTTCTTTCTCTTTTAAAAGCATACACTATATATTGGTACACAGCACCCTATTCTGGAATGCTTTCTTAGTAATTGAGCTGAATGAGGAATTCAATGATCACTGTGCTTATGTAGCATGCGAATCACTCCCCTCATCTCCCATTTCTACCCTCTACATTCTTGTACCCGTTCCTTCATATCCTTCTCCAAATCATTTTCTGTCGCTGTGTCTGTCTCTTTACTCTAACAGAATGCCATTCATCCTGGCTGCACTTATCGCAACTTTCATCGCCACATTCTTTCCGAAGACTGTGATGGCAGTAAAGGAACAGGCCGCTGCTTCCTTTCCTGTCTCTGGCACCAGTCCTGGAAGTGACTGCAAACAGGATTCAATCTAACCGAATTTCTGTGTCTAACTAGGGTTAGCTATTACTCCACATCATCTGTCAAAAGCAGTCAATGTACAGTTGATTCCAAATCAGCTTTCTTAGGCCCAATTCAACAGACTTGAGGCTTCAACTACTTACTTACAATTAAAATGCTCTAAAATATTAATTTTAGCTTCAATATATATATGATTTATTTGCCTAAAAAATGTTATGGATTAAAGCCGATCAAACACAACAAAAGCATATCAGCATTTAACTGATTTTAAGCATTTTTTAAACATTGTCTTAAGATATTAAATATTTTTTAATGAAATCATATTGCTGCTTCTGGTTAGCTTATAACTTAAGTCCAGAATTACTAGAAGCACACAATTGTTTGATTTAGTCATTTGAATTTTTTATTGTGTAAACCCATTACACATTAAAAAGAAAATCTATCTAGCCATTATATAATCCTATACTAGGGTCATCTGGGGGATTGGGATTCGAACCTGGATGTCCAGCACTGACAGACGGATATGCTAACCACTAAGTCAACATGCTCCCCTTAAAAAAAGTGTTTTTTCTTCATTGTCTTTATATTTTTTAACAAAACATAATACGGAACAACACAGTACTTAAGAAAAACAAGTTTGTGTTAGCTGTTTATCTTATTAAAGTATACCCAATACTTTAGGGGTTTTAAGGATGGGGTAAATACTGTAACAATAAAGCTACAAAGCATGAGAGAGCATGCATTATTGTGAATAAACCATGGGAAAGAGGTGTTATTGTTGTATGTCCGTTCATGCCTTATTGCTTTTATAAAATGGTTACACTATACACAACACACTATAACAACAAAACAAGGTTTGATTCATAAATACGTTGACAAAGCAAAATCGCTAATGAACTCGTCTTCAATCAAATACTGCCATCTAGTGGGCCAAATTACAAAATTATAGTTTATGAAAAACTGTATATTTTATATCACATATTTAAACAAGTGTGAAGAGGTCAGAGGTGTGGGTTATTGTGAATAATGTCACGGCTAGACAAGCGTCTCATTTATCCATTTTTATAATCTCTAAAGAATAACAGGTTAACTTAAAATTCAATTACACCACATTACATGGTTTTAAATACCAGTAGGAATTCAGTTGTAATAATGTCATATTTCAAAAACATGCCGATAGGTAAATTAAAGCGAGAATAGTCATTGTCAGGGTAAATAAGAATCATTATAATTTCAGTAAACCTTTCTTTATAAGAATGCTTTGCTTTGATTCATATATGATTTTTTATATTACAGAATTGTCACAATGCAGCTTTACACAATTTTTTTTAAAAATTGGTAATAATTTTAAATTCGAAACAGAAGCCAACATTTATTTCATAACCAAATACCCCACAGGAACTTTAAAGCTAGACAACGTCGTAGTTCATACATAAATAAGACAACTTTGTGATACTTCCAGCTCTTTCTGACCTCTTTATCTATCAGATTTATGTCATCTGGAAGTGACAGTGTGTTTAGTTGACATCAAGTTGATATTATTCACTACACAGTTGGCAGCTTGGCAGAGCCTTATGAGCCATTCTGCAATTTGGCCTATTAGACTGCTGATTGGTAGAGTCTGTCGTTGCAATTATAAATAGTAAAATGAGAAGTCTGTTAATGGGTAAGCTCATTGAGTGTGTATTTATTACATGATGTTTGCTGAATGCTGGGAAATACATCTAGCTCAGTTTCATCATGTGTATTCAAAAGTCTCCTGTAATTTCACTACAGCAATTACTGGTAACTTTTAGTCAGGGAATATTCAAATCACCAGTCTGTTTATGGAACGCAGATAGAATGTTATCTTTAGATGTTTCCTTTTACCTAAAAGTTGCAGCATTCACCAAGAACAATACACCATGTCACCATAAATGGTGTTTATAAATAATAGCTTCCCTATGCTGTTAAGACTTACGTGCCCAGTATCCTTGACAAAACAAAGAGGCAAAAGTATGACCAGGGAGGGGAAGAGGGTGGGGGTCACTTGAGTTGGAGCAGTAATGGTTTATGATTGTGAAGCTCGGATCTTCTTACAAATAGGAAGGGAGTATTTAATATTTGACATAGCGAGGAGAGGAAATGTGGTTATGGTGACAGTGCTAGAATGCACAGCATGCATGCATACATGGGGCCTTCCTGCATGGCTGATGGGCATGACCAGGTGCTCCAGCACCTGCCCCATGTTGCTTCATCAACGCAAACTACCACAAGGGCCCCTGGAAGTGGATACCCTGATCCACAGCTGACCTCTCAGCAAATCTGTGCACCTTGGATGCAGCCACGGCTCTGTCCCGAGAAAGGACATCTGTACGTGCTCAGTTTTAGCTGCCAAGACACGAACTGTGTAAAGGCATTAGCACAAGTCTCAAATCCAAGGAGCAGCAAGTTGCTCTCAAAACACTTGTTAATAAAGCTAAAGCTGCTCTAATGCCATAAGCTAAAGCTAAAAGCTGGTTGGAAGAGGATGGTTGTGGTGCAGTCCACTGGATGGCACTACCTATAAAGATTGTTGGGGATTTGATTTTTTAGGAAATATTATTAGTGGCCAAAAAAGTTATCTGGATATGTGTGTTAAGGGGTATAAATGTGTACGGGAAAATATGAGGCACATCTGAAAACTGGTGCTGTTGCCCAAAGGTCTTTTGGTCTCACCTGCTACCTGACCTAAATTCAGGTCACGTCAACTACAAGAAAGATTGATGGTGACTCTGTGACCTTATTGCTTTCTCTTTACTCAGTAGCACAGTCAGCTGACTAGCAGCAGGTGGTTGAACTCATTTCCCCAAGCATAATGCCCAGTCCTGCTAAAAGTTCATGGAATAAACAGAAGGAAGAAGCTGGGGATGAAATTAGCCGGTTGGTCACGAGCAGGTTTTCCTCCTTTATATAAAATGTATCTTAAATATGCATTGCATCATTGCCATGTGGATTTTCTTTCGCTAACATTTTAATTATACTTTTTCCTTATTTTAAATTTTTATGGGAAGGGGGTTGTAGCTCATTGGTTAGGGTGTTGGGCTATCAATCTGAAGGTTTTGGGTTCAAATCGTAAGTCACTGAAGTTACCAATTTGGGTCCTTGAGCAAGACCCTTATCCCCAATTGCTCCAGGGGTGTTGTATCAACCCTGAACTCTAACCAAAGGTATTTGTAAGTTGCTTTGGATAAACACATCTGCTAAATGACCAAATGTTGTAATGATAAAGTCTAAACAACAAAACATATGTATACAACCAGCTATGTAATTTTAGACTTGTTTACTATATGATTCAAAATATTTCAGCCTCTTAAATACTAATGACATTAGAACGGTGCATGAAAAGATGTGAGATATATTAGATTTTTTTTTTAATAAAGTTAACTTTGGATGCTAGAGAAACAGAGGAAAAAAGAAAAAAAAAAAAAAAAAAAAAAAAGACAGGGGATAGATTGTGAGATGGTCTGAAAAAGCACCAATGGAACCACTGATACCACAACAACAAAATCCACTCTGTATAATTTAAGATATGGAATATGATCTATAACTTACAGAACAAGTTTTATACTGTTTACCTTTGAAATATATTGCTATGAACACAACACCACACCCTCAGCCTTGGACTGCCAAAATTTTGGAAGCTTATCACAGACCACCATCGAAAGTGCCTACAGCAGCCATGCAAGTTTAGGAATTGGCCCGTCGAGCTACTAAGATAAGTTGTCTGGAGTAATTACTTCAGTTGGCTTCTCAGGTGATTTGGGTCTTAATTAGGTTGGCTGAAATAATTCTGAAATAATCCTCTCTAATTCAGTTTGTGTGAGAAGCTATAACTTTATGTAGCCAGTGAGTTAAGGGGCTGGATTTTGTTATACAGTATACTATGTTCTATATGCTTATTCTTCCACTATAAAAATACATTTTATATTTAATTTTCTCAATAAAATGCGACAAGTAACTAGGTGGTTAGCATGTTCACCTCGCAGCGCTGGGTGTTCAGGTTCAAATCCCGATCTGCGTTTACTTTCTATGTTCACCATGTGTCTGCTTTGGTTTTCTCTGGGTTCTCTATTTTACTTTCACAGTTTAAATTTCCCATGTATAATATGTGAGTGAGTGGCAAGTGATGGATTAACATCCCATCCTGTATTTATCTACCCAGCACCTAAAATGTTCTCCCCTGGATGGGCATGGGGGACACCATGCAACCCTAGTACCTAGTATAGTATTAAGCCAGAAATAAGATATACTCAATGCAATTATTGAGTATAAATACTCAATTATTTTATTGAGTTTTAGTCATAATATACCATAGTTACTGACCCTAAAGGTAAGACCCATCCATTACACTTGTCTTTTTTTTTAATTGTGAGTTCAGCCATATCAACAGCTTTCAGCGACTAAAGCACATCATTTAATTTTCCTTAATACAACTTTTTTTAGAGGGTGGCATTGTGGCCTAATGGTTAGCACATTCACCTCTCAGCACTGGGGATTGTCGGTTCGAATCCCGACCTGGGTGGAGTTTCCATGTTCTCCCCGTGTCCGTGTGGGTTCCCCCCAGATTCTCTGGTTTCCTCCCACATTTCAAAAACATGGATTTAAGGTAAATTTAATCCTTTAAATTGCCCCATATAGTGTGTGTTTGCATGTGAGGCTGTTTAAATGAGTGTGTAGATTGGCACCTTGTTCTGAGTGTCCCCAAAACCTGCTCGGTCCCCAAAACTTTCTCGACTGAAAGGGCATGGGTATCCCCCCCGTCCCACAAAAAAAAAAAAAGCGCCGTGGCTCAAAAATGGTTGATAAACACTGGGATACCCTGTCAAGATAATAAGATGAGAAAACATTTTCATTACAGACAGGAGAACGACTGAACCAGAGGTGTATAAAGAAGTCAGTAAAAGGTGTAGGAGGAAATGTCATGGCTTGGCTAATATTACTGGTAGCAGAGGCCGCTCCTCTTGTACAGCTACATTGCAGAATAATTGCAGAGATTTATTAATTTTTTCGTCATCAACCAATCATTTTCATGCAGGACTAACCCACCCACCCCATCCCCCACTTCCTCCTTCACATAGCAAAACAAAGTAAAGCAGTTCCTAAAAAATGAAAACATTGAAATAGCCCTCCCAAAGTATTGATAGAAAATTGTGGACTGAAAAAAGAGTGGACCGAAGTGACTAGTGATGTTCTGCGGCCAAAGATGTGCTAAAGTCATTTACAGCAACAGACTGTACATTCCCTACTAATCGTTGATCAGTAATCTTTCTCTGTGCTACACATAGTACTGTTCTCTAATTTAAATCATTGTGTTTTCCACTAAATAAAAAGTTTTCGATGAAGTGTATCGGCTTTAAATGTTAGAAAACATAGAAAACATTATTTCTGAAAAAATTTCCAGTGTAAATTTTTGTAATTTGGCCGTTCTTGTAAGAAAAGTAAAGATTATCAATTTGCCTGTTTTTTGTTTTTTTTTTCTTCTGTGTACTCTTCCTAATGTAACTCTTCCATTAAGAATTGTTACCTAAACTAATATGTATGGGGACAATCGATGGGACAATCTAGTATCTACAATTTGCTTTTTGGAGAGATGTTGGTGACCATCTGGTGGCATTAATAAGATTCTTTTTGAATGGACTCTGCATGTCCTCCCTGCATGCAATTTCTTATGGGTCTCTGGTTTACTGCTACATTCCAAAGGGATCGAGGGGGAGGAGAAATCAATCAAGTGGTGCCTAAGGGTTCTGTCCTTGGTCCAATTAAACCCTAAAGTAAGGCATTATTTTACTGAAGTTTACCTCAATTGGTAACATTTTGGCCAGTCGACAAACGATCCGGCAGAAAGGGACAGAGTAATGTTCTGATTTACAGTATTAAAGGCAGAACTGAAGTATACAAAGACTGATTGTACAAGATAGAAAACCAGTTCAAAGTTTAAATGAAAACAAAAAATGTTTTGGTTTTTTTTGGTTTCATTTGTTATATAGGTCGAAAAACGTGACCTAATTCTGACTGATGGTAGTCCCAGCCTTGGGACTGAGATGTGTGTGTGGCGTAAATTTGGCCCCAGGAGGCTTGTTCATAACCACGTTATTAATCTTCAATTAAAGAACGCATGGAGGGCAAATGAAACTATGCGAGTGCTGTGTAATGACACATTTGACCCCCTAATAAACATGTTTATTCTCACTTCACTGGAGCCTCAGTGATTTCATATCTTGCGTGGACTTTCAAACCATTCCCATTAAGTTGGTGGTTTGTATTCTAAAAGATGCTTTAAGCTAACGTTGTTTGTCTGTTGAGATATATTCACCACTCATTTCGCACATAAACACACTATGTTTATTGGAAAGCTAAACTTCTCAACCGAGTTCTACAAAACAGAACACTGAAGATAGAGAGTAAAGTCACTTTAATGTTCAGCTGTAGTCATGCCTGCGTTCTGAATAGTCCAAAATAGTCAGCAAGTTTTGTATCATCACGTATCTCCTGGAAACATTGTATGTTTGCTTTTTTAGTGTTTAGAAGACAGCAGAAGAAAATCCTTGCAGTACACAAGTACACACATTTTTGTTCAATTATCTGCTACTCTGCTGGTTATCATTTTTGAGTAAAGTTTAGTGCTAATTAAATTATTCCATAATTTTAAGTTAATTAAGTATGTTTAGTACCAAATGTTTCCTAATCTGTAAGACTAGATGTTTAATTTCCTGCCAGTGGATCATCACAGCATTACAGAAATACAGCCTCTACTTTATTACACCTCATCTTTGCCAGATAAGTTAGTGCCAGTCAGACACACAATTCTGTTTGGTAGATATCCTATTTTATTTCCTTTATTTTTAGTAGATACTGATGGTGTTTGAAGTATAGTACTGCAAGGGCATGGTGGTAAAAGTGGCATGCATTTTGAGGTTTTGGTTGTAGTGCCAGGCATCATATGAATTGCGTGCATCATAGTAAGAGTGGCACATCATAAGGTCTAAACCTTTTTATGCTTTTTATAAATAATTATTTTAATGATAAGTGCCAATTGTTCCTGCAGTTTCAGCCTCTTGATTGTTAAGTATCAAGCCCTGAGAAAAACCAACCCTTTTGCTCCATTTGTGTGAATAAACACAAGCATTTTTAGTAAAAAATAAAGTGTAATTGCGACAGTTAGGTAAAGGAAACAAGGTGGCTGTAGCGACACTTGCCTAAAAAAAAAAAAATAAATAAAAAAAAAACCCACACAGCCAGATCGAGTAATGCGCAGCGCTGAGGGTGATGGAGTTTAGCTGCTTTTTGCCTAAAACTACAGACTTGTGTTGTTATCTCATTTGTAAATGCTAATGTAAATGGCTATGTGTAATTTTGGCTATTAAAATGTTACAAAATACACTGCTCAAAAAAATAAAGGGAACGCTTAAACAACACAATGTAACTTCCAGACCTCCATGGGATAA
>JAOUQT010336954.1:0-13074 GCA_025769995.1 Xyliphius kryptos | reverse complement strand
CACACACACACACACACACACACACACACACACACACACACACACACACACACACACACACACACACACACATTTTTCTCACACACTTGTCTCACTCTTATTTACTTTTGTTCTTAGTATTTTATTCTCTTAGTATCTCTCTCTTAAACACAGACATAGCCACAATCTCTTCCTGTCCTTCTTACACACACTCTCTCTCTTTCATCTACCTCACACACTGTCTCTTTCTTTCTCACACACTCTCTCTTTCTCGTTCCTGTTCTCTCTCATACAGCTCACACACTGCCTCTTTCTTTCTCACACACTTCCTTCTCTTGCTCCCTCGCTTGCTCTCGCGCTCTCAAAGGCACACATTATCTTTCTCAGCATCGGGTAGAGCTGCTTCTCCTGGCAGCTGCTCTCTCTCTCTTTTTTGAACAATGTAAGTCGGATGTTACCGTGGCGACAGACAATTACTCCACTATGCTGTGGACGCTTCAGTGTCCTCCATTCAGTCCTTCCTGTATGGAGAAACACAAATCGATTTGCCTTTTTTTGCACAAAAATCATAAATGCATGTGATGTTTTGTTGCCATGGCGGTGCATCATATGCATCTCAGCTCAATGATCTACCTTAAAAATGCTGTGGGATGATTCCCTTCCTACAGTTCTACTCAGATTACTTAAAGCAGCCACCTGCTTCAGACTGAGAATAATAAATACCATTTTTTTTTTCTATAGTGAAAAAAGTCCCCAGTGCTCCCTGTAATTAGCCCTTAGCTTTAGCTTAATTGCCTCTATCAGCTCTTACGACAAAATACAGGTTAAACGCCCAGGTGCCAAAAGACTGTGCCTCCTTTGTGTTCTTTGACAGGGAGGACAAGCTTCCCTTCATTACGGATGGACAGACAAAAAGGAAGACTAAAAAGAGAGAAACAGTTATACAGACACACTCTGCTCCGATAAAGCTTGCAAATTTGCCGAAAGTAGGGTTGTCATTTCCGAAACACCCACTTCATCTGTGGTTTTATTACCCTCCCCCATCTTTTCATGCTATGGTCCTGCTATCCCCTTCATCCTTCATCTATCCGTCCCCCTCTCTTGCTGCCTCCCACCCCCTTGACAGCTGTGTGTGTGTGTTGGATAAGAAAAAAAGCGAAGCCATGAAGAAGGGGAAAAAAACCCTGAAACAGCTATTTGCCATTTCTGACACATCTCTCTCTCTCTCTCTCTCTCTCTCTCTCTTTCACCTGCATTATTTCTTCCCTGGAGGACCTACTGCTCCCTTCAGGAGTGACAAGAGGGAGGAAGGTGAGTCGGTTACTGTGGCAACTGGCCGTGTGACTCCAGGGCGCACCATGACATTAGGGGGAGGAAGGGTAAAGATGATGGTGGGAGCAGCAGTAGTTGTAGTGGTGGTGGTGGTGGATTAAAGGGAAATGTCAGTGCTGGAGCAGCCGCAGTGAGACGTTCCCTCTGCCTTCAAGCCAAGACAAAAGAGGCTCTTGGAGAGAACGACAGGTTCCAGATAAGAAAAAGAGAATCTGGCCTGCTGGATACACCGCTGTTCTGCATGCTGCCTTGTTAGTGAGTCAGGAAGCAGTAGTCGCACCTGAGGTCCTTTGAGCTCAGCAGTGCGATATGGTAAATTTATACTGACAAAATGAAACAATACATAATCACACATACTTACAGAATGGGGCTTTGTAAAAAGGTTAAGTAAAATGTATTTCAATAAACATAAAACGTTATGTCATTTAACGTAATTTTATTCATAATTAGCAATATTAAAAATGTGGCACGCAAAATAGATTTCATAATATTAATGATATTAACAAAATTACAAATATAAATGTTTATTATTTATTTTTATTATTTATTAATTGATAAATCAAACATGTAGTATTATTGCCAAGGGATTGCCGCCCTGTCCTGGGTGTGTCTGCAAAGCCCCCGAGACGTTCGCCCCTGGATGGGTATTGGGGAACCCCACCTCGAACCTTGTACAACATTAAGCGGAAGATAATGAATGAATGTATTATTATTGGTGGTAGTAAAGTTGCTAGAAGTTGTAATATTAATGGTAGTAGTAGTAGTAATCGTTGTAATAGTAGCAACAGAAGTACTGCAATAGATAACATTGGTAGTAGTAGTATTAGTCTTTATTAACAGTTATAATAGGAGTAGTATTAGTAGTATTAGATGTAAGAAAGGTAAATGTAGATGTAAATGAATAATAACTGTGTATTATTAATGGTTTGCACTATGTCATGTTTGCTATCTATAAAAACCTCTTGTTATCATTTAGGAATTTACATGATGTTAAAGAGTGTTATATGACAATTATACTGGGTATATATTTTGCTATATACTGTCCTTATATGCATGTTGTAACTTTTTCTCAAGTCTAAGGACAAAGGGTTTGCATATGAGTTTTGACCATCCTTTCTTATACATCCAACCACACCGTATAGTCTACCAATAAGTTTCCTTTGCATATCAATCTCAAAAATATATTGTCCTAGAACTGCGTCTCAACCAGTCTGATTAACCTGGGTCCTTTGACATTTAAATAATCTAGTCAAAACAAAGATGCTCTGGAGGGATAAATAGGTAACATGGAATGGCTCTCTTCGTTCTTTTGCTTCTGGCTCAGGACTCAGACCCCAGGCTTAGGAGACTTCAACGTCATATAATATAAGGTTACCTTTCCATAAATTATATCTTTAGAGACAGATAAATATTTAACTACACAAATTACAATTTTTTTCCTAATTTCGGTTGTTGGTTTTAGGACACGGAGGAAACGATTAATGCTATTACATATAATATTAATATTCAAAATTCCTACAATTAGTCGTAGGTATCCTATGTTGCTGTTCATAACAAATAGTACAAAAATAGTACAAAAATAGTACAAAAATAGCTTTTAATAAAATGTTCCTATCTGGAGAATGTGAAAGACAAAAAAAGTTTAGGAAATTTTGTAGGAAAAAATGTTTTAGAAATGGAACTAAAAGAAAGTCTGAATCATTCCTCATACTAAGTCTCCAGTACAATGTAATACTCCACACCTACACACGAGTGACCCAGGTAACATTTAAGGTCCATAAGAGTCCAACAAGAAGCAGATGGGCTGCAAAACCTTCACAGCAGGGTGGCAGTGAGAGATGCCACAACTCCCTGCCGAGCAGATGAGCTTACAGCATGTCAGCCTGGCAAACCTGACCATGCAATGCCCCCCACAAGGGCAGAAAACCCACAGGGTGTACTCGAGTTCTGAGATGTTGTCATACCAATAAACTAAACTACATTCTAAATCCTTCACTTCATATAAATGTTATATATCGTCACATACAGACTATAGACAAAGCATTTCGGCCTCCTCGATATTTTGGCTGCTTGAACGTTTTGGATATTATTTTAATTATGTGGGCAGGTTTGCATTGATGATTTTGTGGCCATATACTAAACAATTAGATAGTAATGTGGAGAAGGTTTACAATCTGTAAAGGTAAAGTCTAAACAGGACCACTAGAGTTGTAGATTCTGTGGCTCCATTTTAAGAGTAGGTGCGATGTAAGTACCAGTTCAGGTGTTTTTGCCTACGCAAGATTAATCCAAACATGCTTTTCCTTAAAAAAACAGGTTCCAGACTGTGCGAGATTAACAGCACCACTGACAGATCTTTAATAGTGACAACACTCTACGTTTTCTGACATCACAAGCAAAGGAAAACAGTCGGGTTGCTCAGGCTCAGGATACGCCGACTTTCATGTCACAGCAGAGGGCTTGCAGCATGCCAGACAGATGGCGCCTCTTCCAAGCTGCGATGACAAGTGACAGGT
Source organism: Xyliphius kryptos (assembly GCA_025769995.1). NCBI lineage: Eukaryota > Metazoa > Chordata > Actinopteri > Siluriformes > Aspredinidae > Xyliphius > Xyliphius kryptos. Next base: position 9,247 of record JAOUQT010336954.1, on the reverse strand, counting down.
TAGCGGCAGCGCTTACTAAACGCCTCCATCTGTTCATTTCCCAAGGCTCCCCACCTGCAACGCTTTGAGGATGAACCCGCGAGAGTCCTTGATGTATATGTTTAAATAAATGAACAAGTCAGACGATGAACAATGGTTTTGCCATCATCTGAGCTCACGCCTGTATTAATTAAAATGACAGGTATCTGAGGAGGTGCAGCTTCTCTTTCTCATTAAATAATGTTAATCACTTCACTTATTCATCAGCCATCAGGAATCACTTAATCAGTGCCATGATAAAAACAAAAACTCTGGGTGTGAAGAGAAAATACAGTTTTTAGAATATGGCAACAGTGCATATTCATCCACTTACATACCTTTGCATCTCACCATTGAGAACATAAGCATTCTCAAAAGGAATGCAAAATAAATGAAATGGTAGATTAAAGCAGACGCAAAAACATGCCAAATTTCATTGAACCTGTGTTTTAGGCTGTTCAAAATCAATATTCAAATTCATAACTGCAAAATAATTTTTCTTCAAAGGATCTGACAATAATCTCAAAAGATAAGAAAAGGAAATAAACACATGCCTGAGACCTCATCACTGCTCATGGCTGGATTTTTTCAAATATTTTCTAAATAATTTAGATCTGCTGCTACTCTGCTAAAAAAGTTTAACCATTAAGAAAGAGGGCACTACTTTACATGGTGGCAGCTTAAATTGGTTGAAGACTACAAAAAATGGCAATTTACACTTATTTATTCGACATTTAAGTTTTTTTTAAATGACAGGACAGAGTAACTGCTGAGGTTCCGAAAAAGAGTGGATGTATTTAAGAAGATAAATGAGTGTTGAAGTTATTAAGACCGGAGGATAAAGTCTAATCAGGACCTTAAATATCCCACTACCTGCTGGCTGGAGAGATGATCAAACTCAACCAGTGCAATAAACTTTACACAGTTTCAGAGATTTTCTAAGTTGATGATATCGACCAGCTTCTTCAATCTCCTCCGGCTTATTGATCCCACAATCCAGTCTCTGTCTTCTACACAGATTCATCCAAACAACATATTTGATCTTGATCATGTGGGAACTCAGGAAACACAAAGCAAAGCAAGTGCTCTGGCAGGGCCTGGTCAGATTTCTGAGTCCAGGGCAAGATACTTAATAGAGAGGGAAGCCTGTCCGAACCTGCAAGGTCGATTTAACTCATTCTCTTTGCTCCGTTTTATTTCTGGGTGTTAATTCCACTTGGTGCCCATATGCCACACAGATTAGCACATGCTAGTAAATCTGTCTGGGTGCTGCCTCTTTGATTACAGATGGTCCATCGTTACGTCCGCTCAATCAGAATTCCTATTTGTCACATGTTGACCGCTGATGAGACTCCATGTCACTAGAGTAAAGCTAGTCAGTGATGAATATAATGTTTCATTTTGCCATAAGAGAAGGAATCTTTAATAAGAGCCAAGATCATACAAATAATACAATGGAGGGTGAATTAAACCTGTGGTGTGATCAGATGTAGCCCAGTCAATTATTGATACTGGAGCAATTGTCCTTTCCTGAGTGGGTAGATAATAGATTTCATACGTTGAATGACGCTAGAATTTCCTATCTGGAGATATTTAACAGATAACATAAGGAGAAAATGAGGGCCAGGTGTTTTCTGGGTGTTTTTTGTGTCAGAACAGAATTAACCTTAAGACGTATCAGCCTTGAATCCTGGGTTAAAGGATTATGTGAAACAACATTGCGAGCTTCTACATCCACCATCGTTAATCTCTCCAATCACCTTGATTTGATAAAGGAACACTGTCAATCTTAAATTAATCTGTAATCTAATTCTAATCTGTACATGTAGATTTAATAAAAAAACAAGTAAAGAGTTTCCTGATTCTTATGCCTTTTTAACTTAAGCCTTTATTAGAAGTACACACCTCATCCCTCCACATACACAGAGATATATCTTCCTCCCAAGATGCTTGTTTTGCTCGATACTTAATGTGTGTGTTCTGCTGCCGATTATCTAATCTGGGTTATTTCATTAAACTGCAATCTTAAAGCTGAGCAGGATTTGTAGTGTTTGCTATTCTGTTGTTTTCTTCTGTAGCTGCGAGTGAGTTGAGGTCTTGGCTGATCTTGTCAGGTCACTGGGACACTGATAGGCCAAGTTCACACTCCTTAATCCTTCCTGAGCCATATGCTATATACAGGAAGCCAAGCTAATACGACAACAAGATGCTCATTGTAGATCGTAGCTAGGGCTTCCTAATCCAGAGAGCAGAATGCTTAGTTTGCATTTTATTCAAAATAAATGATTTCATTTATTAAGTTATTACATGCACATGAGCTCAGTTAGAAGACAGAGTTGATGTGTTAGTAGAAAAAAAATATAAGACTTTTAATTGACAGTAAATTTGCCACATGGGATCTTTTATAAACTACATGGACAACGGTATTAGGACACACCTGTTAATCATCTTTGGGTGAGTTTGGTACAAATGAATAAAGACTGGCATGGACAGAGCTTCAACCATGACCTTATCAAGTACCTTTGTAATGTATGGAGTAGAGATAAAGCCAGGTCCTCTAATCCAATGTTAGTGTTTGACCTCAGATATGTTCCGATTTATATGTGGACATAATTTGCACAGACATTATTATATTATTATAGCTTTAATAAATAAATGCTTCAGTAGGTGTAATGTCCAAATGTCCCAAAACGTTTTTTTTTTTATTTTAGAAAAAGTCAGTAGTAATTAATGAACGAAAGAACAAGCTGCAGTAGTGAGTTCCTGTGGTTTATTGTAAAAAACTTTTAATGACATAAATATGTCTAAATTTTCTAGTCAGGACTTTTTCCTTTTCTCCCGGAAATGTATTCTCTGAGGGCGGCACGGTGGCTTAGTGGTTAGCACATTCGCCTCTCAGCGCTGGTGATTTCCGGTTTGAATCCTATCTGGGTGGAGTTTGCATGTTCTCCTCGTGTCTGTGTGGGTTTCCTCCGGGTACTCAGGTTTCCTCCCACATTCCAAAAATAAATTGAATCTTCTAAATTGCCCTGTATAGTGTGTGTATGTGTGTGTGACAGTGTGAGTGAGTGTGTGCCCAGCGATGGATTGGCGTCCTGTCCTGGGTGCATCTGCCCAGCGTCCAAGACGTTTTCCCCTGGATGGGCATAGGGAAAGCCCCAACCCCCCCAGCCACGACTCTAATAAAGGAATAAGCGGAAGATAATGAATGAATGAATGAATGAATGAATTCTCTGACAAAATGGTTTCTTTTCCCTTCATTATGCCAAACAACATACTCAATGTGTTATCTCCTCCAATGTGTTCAGGAGGAAGGTGGACACTAATAGTCACATGATTCAACCTCCATATTGAGGACTGTGCTTTTGCATTGCCTCAGCGAGCTAATCTCCAATCAGAGTGCATTATCTGCTCAGCACAGCTAACAGGAAGGCTGGTGGGCTGAAAGCTCATTTTTAAGCAAGTGGTGAAAAAGGGTTAAAACAGCACATCAGAAAGAACACTAGCAAGCACACATTCCGATCCTGAGGATCACAGACAGTTTTGTATAGTGTGTTTAATAACAATTGATTTAGGTACAAGCCAAAAAGCAGTCTTTTGACCGCAAGGGCTAGCATGCTAGTTAGTAAAAATGACAGAGTAATGTTTAGTGTTTCCTGATGATTTTATAGTAGTTGAATTAGAGTAAATACAAGCCTCTTTGTGAAAGATAATTTTGTCATCAGAACTGGTCTCCAGTGGCCTGTGTTTGCCCTCAGCCTTAACAGTGTATGTAATGGATTATGCAAAAATAACTTGCTTGTGCTAATCTGTTTCGTTAGTGGAAACTGTAATCTAAAACGCCAAACAATTTTTGTCAGAGCATGGGGGGGGCGGGGGAATAGGTATTTAATTAATAATCCCGTCAATGTAGCACAGCCATGCTAACGTTAACAGATTCTCCATGCTTCCTCTTTCAAAACAATGGGAAAAAAAAATCCATCTCTCAGCCTCTTTAAGGAGCAGCAGCTGCTTACTGATGATAAGACACTGCAGATGCAGGCGTCGCTGCTAATTAGAAACACACATGTCGAGATTGCAGAATATATATTAGCTTAGCCAGTGAAATTCCCTTTCTTGTATTAGCACTATCCATGACTCCACAGAACTAAATCATACACAAATCCTGATGAAGCTGGCAATTTTCCTACCCATATTCAAATTACTCCTCTGACTGATAAGAGCATGGGTACACAGACATCGCTCCCATTTATTTTGGTAGAGTCGCCCTCCTTGTATTTGGTAAGGGAAAAAATAAATGCTACAGCATTTAAAGATATTTTGATTACTAAATGTTTGTGCCAAGGTCTGTCTTGTTTCAGCATGTCCAAGCCCATGTTTTTTCTTAAAAATAAAAAAAATTCTCAATTTAAATTGAAGCGCAGATATAAAATCAGTGCATGGTTTTACAAATGCTTACTTAATTGAATTAGCACACATTTTCAAAGATGCACCAATTAATATTCCCAAAATTTAGAGTCTAACAACCTGCAAATGTTACACTTTTTTAATAGTTTTTACAAAAGTCCTTGGTTCGAAAATTTGTTAAAATCTGATTATTGACATTGTGTCTTTGTACATTCAGACTAAATAATGGTAATTAGCATATAATTGGTATCAATAAAAGTAAAAAAAAAAAAAAAAAAAAAAAAAAAAACAAGTCTAGTCTAAGGATATTAAAAAAAGAATTTTCTTAATAATAATTTTACACTTTTATACTATTTGTTTTTACACTAAATCACAATAATTACAATTAAACCGATGTTTCTTATATAGACCATTATATCAGACGATTATTCAGACTACAGATTATTCATTTGCTGAGACAGAGTCAAAAACAAGATCTGTGGAAGTTTAAGGACGTTATGTTGTAATGTTTGCAGTTAAATAGGATACTTTTTTGGAAGTGTAATTAGAATTTACATGTATTTCACTATACAACTAATGAAACCATGCAACATTTAAACGAGCTATCCAAACATTTCACAGATGCTCATCTTCATACAGCCTCATAGTAAATTAAACATTTCTTTACTTATGCAAAACTGCTGCCTATATATACCCAACTAACCAGTCTTGAAAGGAATCAAGTGGCCTTTATTAAACATAAATGGGTCTGTGTTGCTTCAATTAGCATTCGCCACGCACCGTTTAGATCCTGATCATGCAAAGTGGCCTGGCTCTGATCCAGCTCTGTACACTGTTATAATCCACAAACGACTCATTTGAGATGTGCAGGAGGTGGAGGACAGCAGCATAAGCCCGGTAGTGTTTAGTGAAGATTATCTGGTGCTTAGTCTGGATGTCCTTGGTAATCGTTTTCCTCCTTTTCAGCTTAATGACCGACCTGGTACTTGTTTATGGGGTGCACCTGTAACACTGTTTATAAAGGTTAGATGATTTTAATAGTTTTACAGACTGTCTGAGTTCTAATGATGAGCTAATCAACTTTCAATGCAGTGCTTAAAAGAAATTTGATGTAAATCAGTTTATATAACACTGCAAAAGAAGTGTTCACAATGAATGTTACACCTAAAAATATCAGGTAAATGTTCCCTGAACCATGGGACCTGAATAAAGGAGCCAAATTAGCTTGAACCGCATGACATTGTCTTGGTCTAGATCAAATAGAACCTTTTGTTAGGTTTCTTTGTTCTGTGAAAACCTTCAGACTAATTACAGGACATTACGGCATTTTTATTATTAACAAGCCACAATTAAAAAAGAAAGTAAAAAAAAAAAAAAAAAAAGCTAAACATTTTTTTAAAACAGATTAATTGCATATTTTTTTTGGAGTGGGTCAGTGGAAATCTATGTCCCATTAGTCCAAAGAGCATAGGTGAAGTCCAGGTACTAATTAAGAACAACAAAACCTGGCTTACACCACGAAATGCTTTTTTTTATTGAGGTTAAGGTCAGATATCTGAGCTCAGTCTAAATCTTCAAATCACTACTGTATAACGTGATTGATTAAAGTCCCACTAATGAGATGCTTATAATATAGTAGGGAGCATTGATATGCTACAGCAGAATTCTACAGCTATATATCTCAACTTTCTCGGGAATAAAGCGTCGATCTGATACTTAAAGTCTGCTGTTCTGGGTTAGCCAGTGTGAGGGCAAAAAAAAGAAACATCCCTCCCCTCACGTAGCCGCGATTCCCATCGGCACCCACAACATGATTAATGCAGAATGGTATTGATTATTTTTTTCTCCAACTTCTCCTTCACGAGTTCTCTTTTATTCATCCTGCTGAGCCTTCATCTGCTAAGAAAGAGTGTTTGAAAAGCTAGAAGGACTTCTTGTTCCTGCACTTTATAAAATGGCTTCTGCTAATTTCCACTCAGGTTCTATACCCTGGCTGTTTTCTGAAGCCATGTTGACCTGTTTCTTTTCTCTCAGGCCGCAATATTTAATAGGACTAAGATTAAAACAATGTCGACCAGTATAATTCATTACGTTTCTTTACATTTAAATGATCCTTTAACCAGGTTTCACCTATTGACTATTACTGTCACTACACTTACAAAAAAACGTGAGACTACAGGGTTCTTATTTATAGTTTATTTGTCTTGCATGGCTATGATTTCCATCATATGGTTTTTAATTACTCGTGTGTCTACACACATTGTTGACCAACAACTAGCTACTGATTTATTAGTCTTTTGCTAGCGTCAACAGAGCAGTGCCAAATTAGCCTTTCATCATTAAACGGGACAAGCAAAAAAACATTACTTTTCCAAATATTGCTAGGGCTTGAGATATTTTATATTATTTTGTGTCATGCTGAACCATAGACATGTCTGGAAGGGAGATGGTTTCCTTCACTTCTCTCCAAATTTAATCAAGACCAATTTCCCAGTGCTCTGCGCTAGCACTTAGACTGCCATATCACCTGAGCACCCGACAGCTTATTCATCTAATCGGATCATTTGTAATAGTATAGCATAACATATTAATGTTAATATTATTCTATTATATATCTGGTATATCTGCACTGGGATGCAGGGATGGCCTGCCCACAGTGCTTCTTTAGCTTTAAGTCGTAGACTGCTGGGCTAAGTTCTTATTTAAGATAAACAACTTGGGAAATAAGTGAATGAATACATGATTTATAGTGTTGCTCTTTATATGTTAGAAACCCAAAATGTGTAACTCCACGTTGGCAAAAAAAAAAAGCTGGGGATTTTGTCAAATTCATGAATCTGAGATTTCAGAGCTTTTTTAAGTTGAATTAATAATTCTTTATGTCAAATGGAGCAATTCTTTACTTACGCTCATTTTATATGAGTTTTTATAAACCTTATCTCTAGTTATAAAATGCACAATAAATTTCGAAATAAAAGCCTTTGAACTTACATGAACAAAGATCATGTGAGTAATTGGTATTTAAAACAGTTTTTAAAAACACAGACTGTTCATGTCTGTAATGATCTATAATATTAATGTTTACTATAATGATACTATCATGACTATAGATTTATTTTGCAGACAAACATCTATTTGTTGCAGTAGCAATGAAATTGAAAAGCTAGGTATCCACATTCGTCCCTTCAGTGGAAATGACCCGAGGTCTTTAAGGCGTAAAGGCTGTGGGTGGAATGGAAATGAATCTTCACAACCCCTGCAGCATTTTTCATCAACAATGCTGGCGAGCACACAACACAGCAGCCAGCATTCAGATTAGACTCCTGTCCTCCATCTCTGCAGTTACAGACTTAATACCTGCACCTGAACAGTGCAGGACAACAAACATCCAAACCCTGTATTAATTTATTTGTATTATATACTCACCTGCCACTTTATTAAAAACAATTTCCTCATGCCAAATATATTGTCTATTGTATCAGATTTACTTGACTTTTAGATGTATTTGTCGTCAAAATTTAGTAAAACAGCAGGACTGGGAATAGTCTACAAATGAAAATGTCTAACAATCAAAACAAAATAGGAAGGAAGTTTTATCCTCCTTTTCCTCTGCTGATGAGTCTTCTGGGAAAACTGTCTTCCTTAAGCAAAAACCTATTTAATTGTTGGAATTAAAAGAAAACATGCACTTTATGAGCAGTGCTCACTTACTGAGTTATTACGCTCGCTAAAATCACTCAGGTATCCTGGTGCCAGACCATATAGTAATTTAAGCATTAATAGAACTGTAATCACCTTATAAATAATACAATAATGCAGATCTGATAAAACTAGGCTAATACAATTAAACTTTTTCGATCTAGTCAAAACGCCAGCAGCTGCATTCAAAATAAATTAGTTTTTGCAATGATTTATTAGAACATCCTGTCAGGAGTGCATTACAGTGATCTAACCTTGAGGTTATAAAAGCATGAATTAGTTTTATGAAAAGAATTAGGAAGGAACTAAAGAAAGAAGTCTTGGTAATATTGTTAATGTGCGTGTCACAGCAGAGATCGGAATCAAATGTGACACACAAATTATTTACAGTCGACTTTGCAATGATTAATTGAAGCACTTATCCTGATGATAGAGGCAGTTGCAAGGTGCAAATCTGCAAGGCATCATACCCCTCACACATCTAGAACCTAAGGAGAACATACCAAAACCTTACACTAAAAGTGCCAATAAGCAGTCAATACTAATATAAAACGCTCAATCCATGTGCAACCTCACCAATACAAAATATTTATACATATTTTTTAATGGACAAAAAAAATAGATATCTTGTCTAAACTCCTTTAGCTGTGGATTATTTATTCATGAAAGCCAAAGACAGCCAGAAAACAAAGACACTGTGTGCGCACACACAAAGCACTTTAAAGTGTCCACAAGAGCCATGTGTCAGTGAAAGTAAAGAGTGCACATTGCCTCGGTATGACACATGCAATGAATTGTGTCTAAAATCTATTTGTTTTGTGAAATATTGCTCTCACCTCTCAATAATTCATTGCTAAGAAGAAGTGGAGATTGCTGGTGGACTAATGCTTCCTGACAACCTTGCCTGCATGGACCTCAATTTCTGATGTGCAGATCCGCACTATTATTTAGCATGAAGACAACGACAAGTTTCATAAACTGCCACGGTGCAAATACCCAATTTTTTGTGTATATGGGTTTAACCGTGTAGCATCTATAAACACAACAAGAAAGAGTCGCTGCAATCATAATTAAATAAGACCAGATTAAATACTACGAAAACCACAGAAGGCATGTGGGGCAT
>JAOUQT010336946.1:0-13074 GCA_025769995.1 Xyliphius kryptos | reverse complement strand
TTACTCACTGGTGTTGCCTGGCTCCCTACGGCGTGTTTGTGCGCATCGGCTCTGCGCACGTTACTGCGCAGCCGCGACTCGATGCGATAGCGGAAACGTAACAACTTAGGTTTTTTTAAGGAAATACTGGTGGGAGTTGATGTGATCGTATGTGCAGAGATTTGTGCTATTGTGCTCCCTCCTGCGCTGCCTGTAAGGTACAGTACCTCATACTTGTCATAGCATAGCTCAATTCTAAAAAAAAGGAGCGTATCCACAGTCCGCAAAGTCCAGTTTAATATCGTGATTTCATTAAGACAAAAATAAAACAAAGCGAAAATCCACAGATAAAAACTAAATAGTAAACTTCGGTGCAGCGCCGGAAAATAAAAAAGGAGAAAGAGGCCCAACTGGAATCCTCGGGCTAGCGTGGCTGTAAGGCTGGAAGAGCATGCTCCGAGCGGCAGATGTAAAGCAGGCGCAGGGAAATATCTGCAACCGGTGTGTAGAAAACCCTACTATGGCTGAAAAAGAACATATCCCAGTAGATAATATAGACTGACAAGTCAGGAAATAAAAGCAGTATAAATGTGCCATCGCACACACACAACGTAAACACCAGCATGTCAAACACTGGAAAAAAGCTGCTTAAATAACCCAAAGATTATCAGTATTCCGGTGAAGTGAGGCGTTATAGAGGAGCAGTTACACTGCCCCCCTTCCCCACACACTTATAATAAGTCCCACAGCCAATACTGGAAGGGACAGTACAGCACTTACCCTGGGTCTAGGAGCAGAGAGATCCAGATGAGCAGTGTTGAAGTAAGAGATAAGTTGTGGGTCTAGGATGTCTTTGGGCCCTACCCAGCTGCATTCCTCTGGATCAAAGTCGACCAGTTATTGGCTGTTCAAATCGACCTGTCGAGAGTCTAACAACGACGAGACCCTATAAACTTCAGGGAAACTTGCGCCCATGCATTCTGACCAACCCTCAAGGGGTCCAGAAACATAGCTTGAGAAGGAAGATGTGAAACACCGGGTGGATTCTCCAAAAAAGAGGGAGATCCAAACGGTAGGTGACGCCATTAACACACTTTATTACGTGAAATGGACCTACATATTTGTGCATAAGTCTGCGTTTAGCACAAATTTTGAGAGCTGAGCCAAATCTGGTCACCCTAAGAATAAGAAAGAGCATGTGAGCAGTCCGCGACAGTCTGCGAACTCCTTAACGTGACGGTTGACTTCCTGAATGCATCTATGGACCTGTAACCAAAACCCTTTGCTCCTACGGAACCACTCATCCACTGCGGGCAGATCCCAAAGAGCTAAAGGAGGTTGTAAAGGAGGTTGGTACCCAAAAAAAACAATGGAAAGGCGTAAGGCCTGTAGCAGAGTGCCGGAGGGAATTTAGTGCAATTTCCGCCCATGGTAGGTAATGCGACCAGTCCGAAGTATTGTTATGAGCGAAAATTAACAGTAATTTATTCAATTCTTGATGTGCACGTTTGCACAAACTGTTTGTCTGTGGGTGCTGACCGGAGTTTAAACTGACATTTTCTCAAAAAATGATTTCCATACTGCCGAAATGAATTGTGGTCTGCGGTCAGACAGTGTGTCCACAGGGTGGCCAAACAATGTGAATAGCTGCCGAAAGGTTAGTTCAGCTGTGAGGAGGGAAAAGGGTAGCCCCTTAAGAGGAATGAACTTAACCGCCGTAGAAAACCAACCGCTGATGGTAAAGATGGTGATATAGCCCTCCTACTCGTGTAGGTAAGTTACAAAGTCCACTGCCACATGCGACCAGGCACGAGCAGGGACTGGTAGTGGCACAAGCTTGCCCATGGGTAGTGTCTTTGGCGTCTTGCATGCCACACAGATGGAACAGGATGACACAAATGTATTTGCATCCTTGTTAAGTGATTCCCACCAGTACTTTCTCTGGATAATTTGGATGGTACGCACTACACCCAGATGTCCAGAACATAGTGAAGTATGGGCCCAGGTCATAATCTGGCTCTAAAAAGTGGAATGTACGTATATTAAACCGGTGGGTCTGGAGCGTATCTAAATCCCAGTGCACCGAATTTGCAAAACAAGAGGGAGGCAGGATAGTTGGGACCATGTGGGACCCCTTCTGATCCTTAACTAGCCACAGGGGTAGGACCAGGGCAGGCTGTAAAGGCCTGGATGGTGCAGTCCGGGAAACCTTACACCCGGTATGGACTGCGCATTGGGACCCTTTGGGTCGAGTCCCCAGATGTGAACCCATGTCTGGAATGGTCTTCTTAGGGCCCAGGCCCTTGGATGGTCTAATAAGACCCCGTCTATGCTTGGGCGACACAGAGTTGTAAAATGGTGTAAAGGCACAGTCCAAAGTCTTTGGTGAAGGGAGCGCATTTACTCTAGACTTAGACACCTCTCCACGGTCACGATGGAGACATGGTGCCTTGGAGGGGTTGCCAGATCTATGGGTTTCCCACTGCTGGGGTTTACCAGTTGAGCTACAAGTCTGCTGGCAGCGAGGTGACCAGCCACAAATTGATCCCCTTTGCCAATCAATCTGCGGGTTGTGTTGAGCCAACCAGGGGAACCCCAGAACAAGTGAGTAATTGGGAACCCGGGTAATATACAAGCTGAGCGTCTCCTTGTGGCCATTAATGATAAGACGCACTGGGCGCGTGGTGTGGGTGATCGGCCCCGTCCCCAGCATACGGCCGACTAAGGCCATGACGGGAATACTATATATATATATATACAACTGAAAATATAAACAACAGTTTTTTGTCCCTTTAAATTTTAGCAGCAAAAATAGAATGAAATACAACAGAGACAGCATATTTTGTGGCAATATGTAAACTTTAACATTGATGAAATATGAGATGAGATGTTTTTGTGGTGACCAGTGAGGGGAGAGTGTGGTAGTATGATTGTAATGTGTTTGTTATGAGGAGTTTATGAGTCTCACAGCTTCTAAAATGAAGCTGTTACACAGTCTCCTGCCTGAGTGGAGCGTAACAAAAAGTGTGTGTGCTGGGTGAGTGGGGTCTTTTATGATGCAGGAGGTTCTTTTCCTGCATCTGGAGGTGTAGCTGTCCGTAGTGGTGAGGAGACTGACTCCAACAGTCCTCTGTGCAGCCTTCACCACCCTCTGCAGAGCTTTCCTATCTGCAGCAGAACAGCTTTTATGCCACACATTGATGCTGGAGCACAGCATGCTCTCCACCACACATCTGTAGAAGGAGGTGAAGATTGAGCTCCCGAGTCCAGGTCTCCTCGGCCGTCTGAGGAGGTAGAGCCCCTTGTGTGCCTTTCTGACCAGACTGGTAGTGTTGTTGCTCCAGGTGAGGTTGTTCCTCAGGTGGACACCAAAGTACCTGCAGCTGGAGACCACTTCCACCGCAGATCGTCCAACGTGTAGGGGGACAGTGTAGTCTGCCCTTTCTGAAGTCCACACAACGTTTTGATGCAGTGGTTGTTCTTTCTGCACCATTCCTCCAGATGTTCCACCTTCTGTCTGTAGATAGACTCGTGTGGACTATGGAGGAAATGGCATCCTCTGTGGACCGGTTTTTCCTGTATGCATATTGGTGTAGGTCCACAGACGTTGATGTTGGCTTTGATGTGCTTTGACATGATCAGTCTTTCGAAGCACTTGGTGACTATCGGCGTGAGGGCTATCGGCCGGTAGTCATTCAGGCACGTCACTGTGAAGCTTTTTGATGATGGTGGCAGTCTTCAGGCAGGTAGGCACAACTGATTGGAGGAGGAAGGTGTTGAAGATATCTGTCAGGACCTCGGAGAGCTGATCAGCACAATCCCTTAGCACCCGTCCGGGGATGTTGTCCGGACCAGCAGCCTTTCGGGGGTTTATCCTCCAAAGGGTCTTCCTGACTTCTGCTGGTGTAAAGCTGAGGGGCTGTTCTTCAAGTGACTGGGTAAGTCTGGTGCTGGTGGGGATGTCAGGGTCCTCAAAGCGTGCAAAGAACTTATTGAGGGCCTCAGGCAGAGTGATGTCTTTTTGGACATTGTGCATCTTTGGGTTTGTAGTCCGTGATGCACTTAATGCCCTGCCACATGCTTTGTGGATCCTGGGATACGAAGTGTCCTTGGATTTTTTGAGCATATGCAGCTTTTGCCCTCTTTACCCCTGCAGTCAGCTCTCTTCTAGCCGCTCTAAGTTACAGTGAGTCACCGGACCTGAAGGCAGCATCCCTGGTTGTCCCTGGTGACATCCTTCACTCATTTGCTGATGTATCCGAGGACGGCAGATGTGTATTCCTCCAGATTTAGTTCTCCTTCACATTCAGCAGCCTCCCTGAAGACCTGCCAGTCTGTACAGTCAAAACGTTCCTGCGACAACTCTTTATCTGCTTCCTGTGCCGCTTTCACGTCATTACTGCTCCATAGGGATAATAACCCGCAACTGCCATAAGCCACCGACCATTGTGAACATGGTCTTTTCTCTGGCGTAGGCGAGTGCCACTTGCCAGTACCCGCTGCGGAGATCGAGTGAGCTGAATCACTGAGAGCCGGCGAGTCGGTCTAGGGTGTCCTCTATTCGGGGCATAGGGTACGAGTCCAACTTAGTCACGGCATTCAGCTGTCTATAGTCCACACAGAAACGCCACTCTCCATTTTTCTTCCGCACCACTACTACCGGGGCAGGTAGTATTGGTGCCACTCTGCTCTGCCACTTCTCTTTTAGCCCAGGGCAGGCAATGCAGATGCAGCTTGATGGGTAGTGCATTACCTGTGACAATCTTGTGCTTCACCATATCTGTCTTTGTCCACTCTCTCGCTTCTGCCACGAATACATCCATGAACTCGCTCAAAACATCCCACATTCTCTGCTTTTGCCAGCATTTAATTCTTGGCTGCTCTTTTTCCACGTCATGTACTGCGTCGAGTGTCACCCTTGGGGCTTGTTTGTGATTGTTGTCCTCATTTCGCCAAATTAGTCCTGGCCTGCCCAGCGTTGTGTGCTCAGCTCCTCTGGATAGGCAAGATTTTGTCCGGTTCTTCGTAGGTACTGAGCTGCTCGCTATACGAGCTGGTCAGCGTCGTGCTCTGCCCCTGTGATGCTGGTTTGTGACTCGGTGTGAGACAACGCTAGTGGTAGCTGTTGTTCATGGGTCTCGTGTACGCACCTCCCGACATTCACCCAGGCTCCTATGATGGTGAGCAAATCCAGACCCATTATGCAGTCTTCTTAGGTGACAGCCAGAAACTGCTTCAGCGAGTACCTGCCGAGTTTCACAAGCACGTCCTGTTGTCCCCGAAGTTCGTTGACCTGTCCAGTAACAGCTCTCAGCTTCACCACCTGACTGAAGTCCCATCCAGTGTTCAGCACACCAGGTGTGAGCAGTGTTATTGTTGAGCCTGTGTCTATCAGCGCGCAGCCAGAGTCCACCACCTACTCCAAGCCGGCCTGCCACACATTCGCGCAAAAAGGCGGTTGTACGTTCGGAGCCGGCGCACAGAGCTTTTTAGCCGGACACGCCCGAATGTCTTATTAAACAATGCATTTTTTAACAAACTTGCTCTTACTGCCAGCTCTTTTCCATAGAAAATGGTCCTTTCTTTTTCTTTAATTATTTTATATATAGGATTCAAGGATTTAAGGACTCAAGGAGGCTTTATTGTCATTTTCATAACATGTAGCATGTTACAAAAATAAAATTATGGCCCACGGACCCAGAGTAACTTATAAACTTTTAAAGCTGACAAATACTATACAATATATATACATACAACTTAAATATAAACAACAGTTTTTGGTTTTTTTTTTTTTTAATTGTGAAATACAGCAGAGACAATATGTAAACTTTAACATGTAAGTGAATTATGGTGACCAGTGAGGGGAAAGTGTTGTAGTGATTTATAAAAAATAAAAACTAAACTCTATTTGTTAATTAATACAAATTTTTATTTGAAAAAACAGAAATGATTTTATTGCTACTTTCAGAGCTGGAACTTTATTTTATTTGTTAAATACAAATATATTTTCAATTTATTCTTCGCAACACACTTTGAAAAAGCTGGGACAGCAGTATGTGTTAGCGTCCTCTATGCCTGCATGCATATGTTTTCATTCTGAATTCTCACTGTGACTTGAATTCTTCAAGGCTTTACCACACCTGTATTCTATATGCACATTAGCCACTTCCCCTTTATACCTGTTCCCACTCTAATACCTCAATCATAAGCTGAATTCAAAACGTCCTACTGCTGTAGGCTAGAATGGCTAATATGTCATAATACTCAGAAGGCAATAAATATTAGGTAAAAATATCACCAGATAAACTTAGACTGAGCTAAAGTCCATTAATATGCATCAGCAGCTCCTGTGCTATACTATGATTTAACAAGAGCTGAATAATGTGATCTAAGCTGAAAAAGAATGTTAGATAGAAAGAACTTGATCAATTTAATGTGGGATTTTAGAGTTGTTAAAACTTAGACAAGAATGTGGTGAGCATGTGCAGGGAGAGGCGAGGATGTAACTCCTCTTCGGGCAGAAATGCTTCAGGGTCAAACTAGACGATAGAGGAACAATAAACAAAGAAACTTGTTTCTTTGAATCGGGAGGGGGAGCACTCTGTTGCTTAGATTTCCCTTGAAGTGATTCTCACCTTGAACTGAAAAGGGGAAATTTCTGTTTAGAGATGAGAAAAGTAGCTTGAATCCACAGTATAAGAGGGAGTCAGCCAGACGCGTATTTTAAAGAACAGACAGCGAGAAATATCTGTGTGACTTCCCAGATCTGATAAATTAATAAATATAATCTTTGTTCAATTACTTAAGTGTGTAACTCTCTCCTTTCAAACCAGCACGCGGACAGTTTTGTCCAACAGTAAAAGCATTAAAAAAAGTACTAAAGATTGACATACTGTATACAAATATTTATTGCCCACTATTAAAACATTCTTATGACTTTTAATGATTTATGAAACTTTGACCGCGGTGATGGTATTCCCTCTTACATCATAATTAGTATTATTGCTTTAATACTTGTCTGGCCCTGTTATTGTACAGTGTCCCAATACATTGTGTCTGCCTGTTCCCTGCTACTGAAGTTTCTAGCCTTTTGTCATTTTGCGTCACTTCTGTTACAGCCTTTAGTTTGGTTACGCAATACTCATGTGCATGAATTTCATTTGATTATTTCGTTATTCTGTTTCACAAACTTGGTTTATTTGCCTTGATCATGCAAACACCTCCAATCTCCAGCCAGCATTCACACTGTTAGGTTTCTGACATAATATGACACCTGCATGGCAGCAGCAGAAAAGCAGATTGGCTTACTAGACTCGATCACAGTTCTCATTGAGCAGCAGTTTCTCCTGGCGACCCTTTGACACTAGCTGGAGTGCAGGGCAAAAAAATGTGGTTCTTATTACAGTGGCAAGCCAATTTATTGTAACTGGCTCAGCGTGATCCATCTTTACCCTACTTTTACACATGGGCACCTGATCTTGAACAGCACTGAACTCCCCATCTTGCAGCCTGGCATCTTGCATCTATGATTTCAATCCAAAAATATTTCAGACCTTCTTGTATTATACTACCTATAAATCCGCTGTCATACTTCCTTAACTGATTAAGAAACATTCCCTTTTTTTTCTTTTTCTGATCAGGTAACAGAGTCACAGCTGTTTACAAAGAGTCAAGAATTTGTGATGGAGGATGAAGAAAATTTATTGCCTTGTTTTGGTCTAAGTTCTGTTAGCCTCACCACCGCTGATTTGTCTGGTGAGCTTTTTCTAAAGCTCTAACTGGGATGTCATTTGACAGTGGATCATGCATTAGAATTGCATTTGTAAGTGCCTTGGCTGCCAGAAGTGTTCTAATCATCTGGCCTGTGAAAGAGATTTTGATCGAAACACACTGATCGCTACTACAATAAAACCATATTATTTCATTATTACTTATACAACTCTTCTCATCTGCTACAACCCTTGATCTCCTACTTGACTTTTGCACTTTATGCTCACTTATCAAGTGGATAACATGTACAAGGGGATTAACTGCTCTCCAAAGATGTACCAATCGAATTGCTCCTCGTTGTTGTCTGTTTTGTAGCACTACGAGCAATTGCTTGTCTGTTGTGTAATTGTATAACAAGTATGTGACTTCTCATTGGATGGTGAGCCCCTGCATGGGGAATTTAACATCCAGTTTTAGGTGTGATAAACATGGTCTTAAATGGACAATTTACCCAAAACCTTAGTAGGACACAGTAGGAATGAATTACAATAATTAAAAGACTAATAATTACACAAACAGAAAACCTGAAAGCTGTTGTCATGTTTTAGATGCAATGCCTTCTGGGAAATGGAGTTCTAAGTCTACAATGGCCAATCAGTACAACTCTAAACAGAACACATTTCCCATGTCTTTTGAGCTTCTTTCTGCTCTGGCAATGTTCCCCAACTCTAAGGACTGTTTTTTTACAGCAGCACAATGCTCCATGCCACAAAGCTACGTCACTCAATGTGTGGATGAAGGACCACCAGATCAAGACCCTGTCATTGCCAGCCCAATCTCCAGACCTGAACCCCAATTAAAACCTCTGGAATGTAATCAAGAGGAAGATGGATAATCAAAATCCATCAAATAAAGCTGAACTGCTTGAATTTTTGTGTCAGGAGTGGCATAAGGTCACTCAAGAGGAGTGTGAAAGTTTGGGGGAAAGTATGTCAAGACACATGAAAGCTGGGATTGAAAATCATGTTAATTCCCCCAAATATTGATTTCTGAACTTTTCCTAATTTAAAACATTAATATTCTAGTTTCTCAATGTATATGAAAGCACTCCATTTTTGCTTGTAATTTTAGAGACATGTCAGTAGTTTATAGAATAAATAAACAATGTTAATTTTACTCAAACATATACCTATAAAGAGAAATTTCCAGAGCTGTATGTCATTCATTATATCATTGATCATTGCCCTCTTGTTATACCAATTTTTTTCATTCATTCATTAAATCTGTCACTGGGCGCACACTCACTCACACACACATGCAAAAAAACAAAAAACATCTTCAAAGACCATGTCTTATTTAACACCACAATTGCCCGTTTGGACTTTGCAAGAGTGCACCAAACATGGGACATTGAAAAGTGGAATAAAGTTGTATTCTCTGATGAGAAAAAATTTAACCTTGATGGTTCTGATGGCTTCCAACGTTACTGGCATGACACACAGCACAGTATTCATCATGATTTTCCTTCAGTGGAAGAAGCTTCAGGTTGTGCAGGGACATCAAATAGCAGCTAGTTATGTGGAGATTTTGCAGCTGGTATCCCTCATGACTGAGGGCCCTCATCTGTGTGGTAATGACTGGGTTTTTCAACAGGATAATGCTGCAGTTCACAATGCCCGCCTGACAAAGGACTTCTTCCAGGGGAATAACATCACTCTTTTGGACCATCATGCATGTTCCCATAAACTAAATCTGATTAAGAACTTTCGGCAAGGGGAGTTTACAAAAATGGACATTAGTTCCATCAGGGCATTCCTGAAGCCATCTTCAACAGCTCCCACTAGCCTCTTGAAAGCACTTGCATCAAGCATGCCTAAACGATTGATGTGATCAACAAGAATGGTAGAGCTACTAATTACTGAGTCCTTTTTTTGACACTTTGATTTCTGTTTTGATTGGGTTTTCGTGGGTTTTTTTTTTTGAGCTATGGTCTTAAACATTTGATCAGCTGATGAACAGCCTATCTTTACACACACACACACACACACACACACACACACACACACACACACACACACACACACACACACACACACACACACACATTGAGTAAAGTTATAAACAGGCATAAATTGCTGTTATTTAGGTGGGGTAAGGGGGTTGTTACTATGTTGACCAGTCATCTCTAAAGATATGCATTATAACCCACACACTGAAATAAACACAGGTCTAAAATAATCATCTGTGCTGTAGCTTTTCCGCAGTTCTAGTGCCTGCTCATTAAATCTGTCCAACGTGGGCTAATTATAGCATTATATGAGGCCTCTGGAGCAGACCGCTTAGAGATATCTTGTCTGGGCATAAACACAGCCTTCATGCTAACACGACCCTTAAATTTTGACACTTAAATATGTATTGACTTCTGCAAAAAATGGTAATTGCCATGCCCATGGTAAAAAATAATCTTGAAGGAAATGCAATGGCATGACACTTATGTGATTTATTCTAGTTACTTCCATGTTTCTAGATGTAAAGTTAATGTTTAAATTTTTTAAAATAAAAGTATACAGTGAATAAATTTGTTAGCACCAATAGATTACAACTAAATTAATTTGTGCACACTAGACTACTCCAATATTATTTGTATTAGGGAGTAAATAATGTTTCTATAGGAAAAAAGCATGTAAAAAACCCTAATGTTACATTACTATTCAACAAAAGTGCTGTAAATCTCTGACTTTAGTAATAAATAGACACGTCAACTAATACCTTCACACTTTCAGATATCAGTATCTATATCTTTGTTTCGATCTCCAGTATAATCCCTTATCTCTGTCCACAGAACTGTATCTAATAGTCCTGCCTGATACCTTGCAGAGACATACGGTTCCTGTTCATAAATCTATTCTGGCTTATTTACAGCTGCTGCTGTAGTCAGCGCTTTGAATTGAGCAAAGCCTCAGGTACCTTTGCCATCTGCAGGGCTCTGTTTCTGGACTGCAGGACACAGAGTTGGTGATTTGTCTTATGTACAGGCAACACAAAGCTGTGGTCTTGGGCAAAATGAATCGAAGAAAGGCCATGGTAAGAGTAGCTCTTTTTGAAATCTGGTTCCAGACAAAGGTTGCAGTTATGGTTGCAAAGCTGGGAACTGCATTCAGAGTTTTTCATGCAGAAAGAATAAATAGGTGGTTTGCTAAAAACAGGAAACTGAGAAGCTCTTTTTCAAAAGAAACCCAACACTGTTTTTGATCATTGCTGGTTCATCAAGGTTGACCTTGTGAACCTTATTTACCTTAATAGACCCATTAGTAATCAAATGTGTAGATGCAAAGAAAATATATTTAGGCATTTGTTCAGCAATAAAGGCCAGGGACCTTTGTGAGCTAATGTTTGGAGAAAAAAAAGAAAAAAGCAATTTAGCCTGTTTTAATGCTAAAAAAAAATGGAAGTCAGATCATATAGTGATCAGGCTTGTGTTGTTCTCTAATTTGTTAGTTGCTTTGGATAAAAGCGTCAGCTAAATTCATTCATTCATTATCTTCCGCTTATGGCTTTATGAGGGTCGCGGGGGGGAAGGGGGGATCAAATGCAAGGCTGTGAAAAGAAACATTTGGAAAAATGTCAGTAGACCCCGTACATAAAACACAATTTAGATATGCCTTAGTAAATTTTCCAAAATATGCTTTGACCTGGACTGGACTCTTGCCCAATATCCACAAATGTAGGTTTTCCACAAATGTATTTCTATTACGTTATCTGGTAAGCATTTTGTAATCATTTATTAATGAAGCAATAAAAGGTTGTAAAGCTGATTTTTACCAGATCTAAGCAGAGCATATATAAAGTGGGCAGTAGGACAGCTGAGGAAGGAATCAATAAATTAAGTGTAACTACTAAAATGTGAGAGGTTTGTAAAACTTATATGTTTACTAATTAATAACACTTATGTGGAAAATAATTCATTATTGAAGGCCTTTGGAAGGAGAGTCTCAAAACATAATACTTCAAGGATAAGGTTTTCTTTAATAAAAACAAACTTAATTTTGTCTAATCCTTTTATGGAGTAAATGGAGTAACACAAAGTTGCCTAACATACTTCAGGAAACAGGGTTTGTGTTAAGATGAGAGATAGCTTTCAACTGGTTTAACTTTCATGAAGGTGGAGTCAAACTAAAGATGTCATCTTTAAAAACTGTGATCCTTTTGTGCATGGCTGAAAGGGATGTAATACAAGTAGGTTCTTTCTGTACAACTAAAATAAAAATAGATGTGGGATTTTTTTGCCATCTTACTCATAAAGAGGCTAAGTACATAGTTATTCTTAATGAGAATTATAATTATTGCACTACTGTTGAATGAAAACAGTTTGGCTGCCATGTAATTTTGTAATTTTGCCATGTAATTGATGTAAAGTCGTTAATGATCACTTTTAAAAGTCCCTTAAATGCGTCTGTACTATAAATAGGAACAAGCTTTGATTACAATTTATATTTAGCATCTGGGTTTTGTAAAAGGACATTTTATTACACAAGAATTTTATACCACACCGACCAGCAAAAATACATATGCACTTATTCTCCGTGAGTGAATCTACCATCAACTATTAATGCTTTTGTGTTGAAGTGACAATGTCTTGTCCAATGCAGGCCAAATATATTTTGTGGCAGTCAAGTGTGTATGTCAGTAAAAGTCATACTGAATGAAATGTATATATCACATTTTATTTTGCACACTGTGTAATACGGTAATACTGTTATAATACACCAAATAAAGGAAAAGGTTACATGTGAAACCTACTGGAATTTACCATATGATGAATGTATAGATAAGTATAAAAGAGGATCCTACAAAGAATATCTTCAGAAAAGCACTTGCCAAAAAATTCAAATGTTTTGGGTCATGTGAATGTTATATACAGCGGGTGAAATAAGTATTGAACACGTCACCATTTTTCTCAATAAATATATTTCTAGAGGTGCGTGCTATTGACATGAAATTTTCACCAGATGTCGGTAACAACCCAAGTAATCTATACATACAAAGAAATCAAACCATAGATGTCCAGAAATTTAATTATGTGTAATTATGTGGAATGGCACAGGGGAAAAGTATTAAACACGCTTACTGAAATTTATTTAATACTTTGTACAAAAGCCTTTGTTGGCAATGACAGCCTCAAGTCGCCTCCTATATAAAGAAACTAGTCGCATGCATTGCTCAGGTGTGATTTTGGCTGATTCTTTTACACAAGCAGTCTTCAAATCTTGAAGGTTTTGTGGGCCTCTTCTATGAACTCTGATCTTGGGTTCTTTCCATAGATTTTTTATTGGATTCAAGTCAGGTGATTGGCTGGGCCATTCTAGCAGCTTTATTTTCTTTCTC
>JAOUQT010336940.1:0-13075 GCA_025769995.1 Xyliphius kryptos | reverse complement strand
CACAGTGTCCAGAGCATGGAGCAGATACCAGGAGACATGGAGGGGGCTGTAGGAGAGAACATCCGCCGCCTCATCAGAAGCATGTTCAGGTGTTGTAGGGAGGTCATACAGGCACATGGAGGACTGGGCATCATATGATCTTGTCTTTGAGGAATTTCTTCTAAAGTTGGATCAGCCTGTCATTTGATTTTTCACTTCTATTTTAGTATGATTCCAAATCCAGACCTTCATGGGATGATATTTTGATTTACACTTGGATCCTTTTTTGATATTTTGTTCTGAACACATTCCACTATCTACTAAATAAAGTTCTTCACATTAAATATATTATTAATTTAAGGATGTGATCTAGGATCTAGGATGTGTTTGTTTAGTGTTCCCTTTATTTTTTTTTACAGACAAAATTATTGGGACGCCTTCACATTACACCCACAGATATTTTATTTAACGTTAGCCCCAGTTTTGCAGCTATAACAGCTTTTACTCTTCTGTGGGGTCTTTCTGTAAGATTTCGGGGTGTGTCTGTGGGAGGTTTTGCCTGTTTATCTATGAGAGTATTTGTGACATCGGACTTGAATCACAATGTTGGTTGTATTTCTTCCCAAATGGTGTTAAATGGGGTTGAGAAGGGGTTGTGAAAGCTCTGTGTGGGTCGGTCACGATCCTCTACATCAAATTTGTGCAAAAAACATTTTTGTGTTTTAAGGCTTGTACAAAAAAATCTGTCTTAAACTGTCAACATAATGAATGCACACAATTGTTCAAAATGCATAACTTGATTTTCTACACCTGTGGTAACAAAACTGTGAGTTTGTGTGTGTGTGTGTGTGTGTGTGTGTGTGTGTGTGTTGTTAACATCCCCCTAATTTAGTAATAATATTCCCCCTGAACAGCTCATTAAAATCAAGCTCATCAGGCCCCTGTGATACATTTTGGATTAAAAACATGTGAAAACGTATTAAACCTTTAACAAACGTTAAATAAACATGAGGCAGACTGAACATGTTTTCTGTGGCGGCAAACGTGCCGCATTCGGAGAACATGATGAAGTGCTAAATGCTAAAAAACAGGCGCTAGTCGAGGCCTCAGCCTGTTTCCGAGTTCAGTAACACAGGGAGCTTTATGTGCAAATTCAGGATATAGGGGTTATCCTGCATGACCTGCCTATTGAGTCCAACCGCTCCGCCTCGCCAAAGTGAGAGACACACAGAACAGAAGTGTGGCGGTTGAAAGAAAAACCTCATTACTCACTATATCAGCTGAATCTACAACATCTGTGAATGTCCTCGTCCAGACCGGACTGTATTATTAACGCCTCATCAAATCATTTGAATAAAGATAGAATTTGGGGATTGCAGGAGCCAGCACTAAGCAACACATCTTTATTGTCTTTGTATGTGTTGAGTGTGTGGTGTCAGTATGAGGGTATAGCATCCAGCTGTTACTTTTAGTACTGAGTTTGGTGTCCAAGAAACACAGTTCACTTTCTTTAAGAACTTTAATAGTATGAATAATCAATAATAACAATTAATCACATATGAGTATTTTGTCAGATTCACATGAAACCCACTGTTACTAGGGTTGGTGCTGGATGGCAGGAGGCTTCTATCAGCTTCCACTATTCCGTAAGGGCTTTCTTCAAAGATAATTTATCCAAAGTGACTTACAAATGAGAGAACAACACAAATCAGTAGTTAAGGAGAAATCAGTTAGACTTTAGTTTTCTCAAACCTGATCATAACTTCACTTGGCTGCCTTTGGTAGCTCAGTGGTTAGGGTGTTGGACTATCAATCAGAAGGTTGTGGGTTCAAATCCCAGATGAAACTGAAACTGAAATTACCAATGTGGGTCCTTGAGCAAGACCCTTAACCCTCATTGCTCCAGGATTCTGTATCAACCCTGTGTTCTGATCCCAACCATCAAGTTGGGATACTTGTAAGTCGCTTTGGATAAAAGCGTCCGCAAAATGACCAAATGTAATGGCCTGCACTGGTGACTTGGGATTTGGACGCCCAGCGGTCAAACTGACACCCCCCACCCTAATGGATGCTGTTCTGGATGCATGGACAGAAATTCCCACAGACAAGAGGTAGGAGTGGGTGTCCCAATACTTCTGACCGTGGTGTGAGTGTGTGTGTCACGGTGTGGGACGGATCCTGATGAGCGGTAATGTGAATAAACGCACAAATGTACCGGTTACTGATAAAGAGGCTGAATAATGATTACAGTAACACTGATTACAGCTCTCTCTCTCTCTCTCTCTCTCTCTCTCACTCTCTCTCTCTCTGTGGTCCACCCGCACCTGTATTGTCAGGTGAATGTTCTTACCTTACAGATCAGATGTTCCTCTCCTCCAGTAAACCCAGCTCTTTATCCGTTTTATTCCATAAACACAGAACCAAACGCCGGATCCGCCCCTCACACCTGCTCACAGGCAGCGGCGACCAACATCCTCGCTCCCCCGCTGCACTCACTCGCCTCCAAAACACAGCCGGCGCATGTGAGAGAGCAGTTTGCATTACTGCCCTCCCTTCAGCCAATCGGCACGCAGCAACAACAAGCCCCGCCGTGATGTCACAGAACAGCTTCACTCGTTCTCAGCGCCTCTCCTTCTTCCTGCACTTATGTCTTGGTCTGAACTGTCACTCAGAGGGAACCCCCAACCCCCCCCCCCGTCTCTGGACTCTCCAGCTGCCGTCCCAGGTATGCCTTAGGCCACGCCCCTCCCCTATTGTGAGCACCTGTGCCCTGGGATTAGACTCATTGTGTCTGGCTTCCATCACCTGCGTGTGAAGCTATTGTTGGCTTTGTCTCGTCCCTGTGCGTGTGGAGCGGCGCTGCGGTCGGCTCCGGACAGCGCCATCGGGTTCTGGCTCTAAAGACCGGCTGATCCGGAGTCCGGAGGATTAATAATGAGGAATTACATTATGTGCTCACACACACACACACACACACACACACAGCGGTGATGACGTCATCATTTAAACTGGTTCCACGTTGGTGGGAGGGCTTTCAACAAGATTTTGGAGCCTTACTTTGGTGTAAAACCTGTTGGATTTTAGGAATCATAACACTCACGTCCACACGGTGTCCACGCGGAGTACAGTACAGAGTATAAATACTCCCTGTAAATCAGACTCTCAGCTGAGTCACACAGACAAATGAGCAGCTGCTTTACATGAACATGTAAACCAGCACCACCTGACCACACGTCTGACTACTACACACACACACACACACACACACACACACACACCCTCCACGAACAGAAGGAACCTACAAAAACACCTATGGAGACACTGTGGAAATGGTGGAGACACGCCCCTCACACACTAATCTTTCTCACAGTATACAGTATGCAGCATAGTTAGTGCACTACAGATACCACAATGCCCCAGTCACATTTTAGTCTATAAAAAAAATCATCATTCCAATTCATGGTCCCGGTCTGTTTGATGGGATATAATATACGCCTGAGTGACATTTACACAAACCAAAGCACCTTGATTGAACCCTTTCCCTCTAAGTCCCGCCCCTTCGTTCATGCCGCCTAACAGGTGTTAAACAAAGCATCTCTTTATTGTGAGTCGCCATGTTGCCTGGTGTGTAGCGTAATGATACGAGTCCGAGTGTATTATCACTGTGTGTGTGTGTTCTTACCTGCGTACAGTTAATTGCAGTGTTTTGTGGGATCCCTTGACCAGTGAGATGGCTTCCTGCCTGAACCCACTGAGCTCAATGCCATTAATGCTGATTACTTCATCCCCTGCCAGTAGGGGGCACTGCAAAGATCCTGCTTTACCATCTTCCTCTACCTACACACACAAACACACACAGACTGTAAGTGAAAGAGTGCACTTGTACAGCATACACTAACGCACCACCAGCACGTCTGTGTCACTGCAGTGCTGTCCTGATACTTTTGTCGTTCTAATCCTTCTACCTTCACCTTTCACAGCTGATTGGGAATCGGTTCCCGCTCTGAGAGCCAGCCGTGGTTCAGCAGTAACAGGCACCACTCAGGCTTATCTCTAATGACAGGAGGCGCTGTGGACCAACGGCCCAAACGCTCCTGACTGGAAACCAAGTATGTGACCTTCACTGTGACCTCACTGGAGCCGCTCCTGTAACGGAGCCCGGGACGGAGGAGCGCTAAACACACAGATAAGTTCAGGGCTTTATCTGAAGTTTGGAAAACCCTGAGGTTTAGAACCATTACTTTTACACAGAGTTCCTTAAACTCTGAGACTAAACAGTTCCAGCAGGGAACAGTTCCTCCAAACCGCTACGCTAATCTTCTGAGAATGTGAAGTGAGCTGTATGTGCCAACGCTTCAGGAATGAATTGCCACGCAGACTGCCAGCCTCCCAGAGCTGTGTGTTATGATTATATAGATCAGCGGTTCTCTAATGGTGGGCGGATACGTTCCGGGGGGGGCGCGGTTTTCATAAAGTTGGGATATCACCGGATTTGCCATTCATTCCATTTTCTTCTCTTTTGCTTCGGATTTAATGGGCGTGATCGCGTGATGTGGACAGCACTATTAAGATCGCTGACCTCGACCGCGGAAAGTCGCCGTCCGCTATAAACTCCTTTGTTGGAGAAACAGAAGTTTATAACAACAACAGTTAGATGATGAACGCCGTTCTGTTAAATGTTAATTTATATTCAACTTTTATTTTCATATTTTTAACTTGAATATAAAATACTGGGAGCGGCACAGTGGCTTAGTGCTTAGCATGTTCTCCCCTCAGTGCTGGGGGTTCCTGGTTCGAATCCTGGTGGATAGGTGGAGTTTGCATGTTCTCCCCATGTCCGCGTCTATCTATAGCTGGGCACACACTCACTCACAGGCTATATGGGGCAATTCAGACCAGCCAATTTACCTTGAATCCATGTTTTTGGACTGTGGGAGGAAATCGGAGAACCCGGAGGAACTATAAGATGTGTTTTAAATATTTTGGAGTCTCTGGAATGAATTCACTGGATCGACTTTGATTTAAACGGAAATACAAATTTTCAATCAACTAACTTAATGAACGAGACCTAATGACCATGCGAGAATGTGGGCCCCCCGACTGAGGCCCCGTCAGAACCCCCGATATACATCACTTTCTATATAAAGCAGTCAGTGCGACGTTGAATCGGATTAATGATCATCGGTGCGCGACCACCTCAACTTCTGTGGTTTTCTGCTGCGTTGGGTGGAGGTTATACAAAGCATGATGGGATAGGAGGAAAAGTACTGCTGGACTGGTTCTCCAGCTGAGCTCCAGCAGCGTCTGATCAGGATGGAGGGTTCGTACAGCATGGACCCACCCCCTCCTCTCAGGTGTCAACAGGTTAGGCTGGTGGAGGTGGGTTCAGTCAGTCTCATGGTGTTGTTCATGTCACAGAACGTGAGGAACCTCAGTCTGTACTCTGTGCTTCGACGAGCCGCGCGAGCACGTTCAGACCCGACCTGCCGGCCTTTCTTCTCTCTCACGCGTAAATACAACAGGACGTAAATCTCCTCCTGTTGTGTTCCGTTGGCAGACATGTCCTCCTTTTCATCTCCTCCCCATTCAGCTTTTGAAGTCGGAGCTGAATGGAACTGAGACGCGTCCCGCAGTCTGACTGAACCAATGACTGAGCGGCAGCGCGGCGGGAAGCGCCATGATCGTGAGAATGACTGCGGTTTACACTGATTTACATCCAGAGCCGAGACGACTCGTACCAATGCAGCACTAACTCACCTGCACCACCACGTCAGAGTCACTGCAGTACTGAGAAACATCCACCACCCTAATAATACCTGCTCTGTGAGGGGTGGGGTCATCACACTGTGGAGAAACAGACGGACTACAGAACGTAATCATAGAACTACAAAGTCCATGTGTACGATAATAAGGTGGTGGATCCTATACTTTAGGTTGTGTATGTACCATGTGTAGGGGTGAGTCCTCGTTCTCCCACATTCCACTCTCTCTCTCTGTCATCCATCCCTGTGTCTTGTCTCTCTCTCCCTCTCGTATCCCCTCCCTCTCTGCACCGTGTTGGACGCATGCCTGGGTCACATTCCATTTGCACTTTCCCGTTTGTGATGAAGAGTAGAAGCAGCGCCCCCAGGAGACAGAATGAATCTGGGTCAGGATTCAGATCCGGGACTCAGGGATCCGTCCACACTGTTAGTCTGATCATGTGACCTACGTCTGGCAACTCAAGACTGACTCCTGAACCTGAATCGATTCAGATTTAAATGAGTCAATTCAATCTCGTATTTTTGCATCTTGTTATTAAACTTTAAAAAAAAAACACTTTGGGGAAGGACCCATCGAAGATCCTCATCCAACACCTCTGAGATGAATTGGAACTCTGATGGAGTGTAACCCCTGTATCCACTCACTGTTCATTAGACACACCCACCTTACAGAGGAATCTGATCATCAGTCACCACAGGATGCTACATACAGGATGCTGATTGGTGGATTGTTCTAAATGCAGTTGCAGCTGGTTCTGATCTCTCTCTCTCTCTCTCTCTCTCTCTCTCTCTCTCTTGTCAGTCACAGTGGAGGCTGACTGGGTTCCATCATTGAGAAGCAGAGGTGCTGACACTGAACTGCTGATTGGTGTGAAGCTCGACGCCATGTCAAAACTTCTCACACTCTCCCTCCTCTCTCTTCCCATCTCTCACTCTTTCAGTCTCGCACACTCCCCATCTCACACTCTGCATCCTCTCTCTCTCCCCGTCTCACACTCTCCTGTCTCACTCTCTTACTCAGCACTTTACTGAATCAGTTCAGTTCTAAATTCTGAAGCGGGTCTAACTGAATAACACGTGACTAAACGAAACCACGAATGCCACTCCGTGCCGTCACCTCACCGACATGCATTCGGGTTTCCATGGTGACGGTGGGTGTAAGGGGGGTGTAAGGGTCCCGGCTCCCACCTTTGATATGATGAGCGGCTCGCCGTGCTCGAGGCCACCTTTGAGCGTGAAGCCCCACGGAGCTCCGCCACGTAACCGCGCCTCCACGCGCCGCCGGCTCCCGGCCATCAGTCCGCATGCGGGTCCGTCCGTGAGGAGGGGCCCCCCGGGGCCCCACACTCGAATCCGCGCTCTGCTCCCGTCCGGGTCATCGGGCACGAGCCCGTCTCTCGCGCGCGCTCTGCCTCAGGACTGCCTCAGAGCGCGGGCGCGTGAAGTCCAGCGGTGAGTTTAAAGTTTGTAACCGGGTTCAACAGATGTGAACAGTTCCTCAGTATCTGCATCGATCCGGATCCGAAACTCACAAAAAAAACTCACAACGCACTCGAGCTCGCGCCGCGGAAAGCCAACAATCCGTCAGAAGTTTTTCCCAGACATTCCGGACATTGCTCTCTCTCTCTCTACCCCTCTCTCTCTCGCTCTCAAACTCTATTTATTAATCTGCGAATACATTAAACAAAGAGAAGTTTGTTTTTAGAGAAAAGGATGGAGCTCCGCTGAGTCGCTCCTCCGCCGCCCTTCAGCCGTAAGTGCCACTTACAGCGCATGCGCACACGCCATTCCGCCTGCCATGAGCGACTAATGTGAAACTGTTAACCAACAACTGTCTTACTGAACTGTCTCACTGAACTGATTCACTGAACTGATTCACTGAACTGTCTCACTGAACTGTCTAGGCTTCTGTTTTTAGGGTTCTGTTTTACCAAACTCATGTTTCATACACATAAAGTGGTACAGTGATACTCAGAAATTATGGCCCTTCCCCAAACTGTTGGGCCTTCCCCAAACTGTGGCCCCAATGTTAGAACTTCCTGAAATCTAATACTTTAATGAACAAGAAGGTGGATTAAGAAGAATTAACTTTCCCATAGACATGAATCAGCGTGTTTGTAAGCATTATGCTCTGTGAGAAAACAGGCACTGCTGGGATAGGCTCCAAAACATCCATCTCGCTAAAACCGTGTGCTGGGATAGCCTCTAACACCCAGAGTCTGCTTAAATACACTACTTCAACAGGTTTTTTATTTAGTTGGTAAACTGTGTGACTGTAACTTTATGGGAACATTTTGGGGAAGGCCCTCTTGTGTCCCAGTGTGCACCTGGGGGACCCTGACTGAAGACCTTGACTGGTGTTATCACCGGGACAGTAAACCTGACCGACTGACGTCATGGTAACTGTTGACCTGATGCAGAACTCCAGGTGTCCAAATACTTTGGTCCACAGTAAAAGTACAGTAATGTTTCTGAGCCTTTGTGACCGTGGGCGTGACCCGCACACACTCCACACGTGACCTCATCGGGCCGCAACCCAAAACTTCAGTCCTCTGATGATCTCCTCGCAGAACAAAGGTGCTCTCAGAATGCATGCCGCTCTTCCATTGTGTGTGTTTTTGTTCTGAGGTCATCAGCAGCGATTAAAAAACCCACAGACACAAAGAGGACGAGGCAGAAACGCAGGGAGGGTCTGTGGTTTTGATGGGGATGGGGGGGGGGTGATACACGGGTAGGAAGAGGTGCATGAAGGTTATAAGAACCTTGACCCTACAACCAAGAATGAGATCTATAAACACCAAAGCCCCCACTGCCTCAGCACTATCTCTCCCACTTCCCCGGTACCTACAAGGCTGAAACTTGGCACCCTGATTCCATGCCATGTCCTCTTGGAAAAATGGGTTCTTGCGTCCCTACGTTCATGCTGTTATCAGGTTCTCCACCAAACGCAGCAACGCTCTTCCGCTAGTCTTGTTCCTCTCTTTTTGGTGTTATAGCCGTTATTTTATCTGAAACTCTCAGATCAGATGAAACCGGTCCTTTCCTGCAGATTCATTCTGTAGAACATCAGGAACATCAGAGGTTTCCTAACAGAACAGGCTCCTCATCTGCTGCTCCAGGCCCTCGTCCTATCCCAGCTCCACTATTGTAACGCTCTGCGTGTCGGTCTCCAAGCTTCCACAATCAGATCTCAGAACTCTGCGGCCCGACTCGTGTTCACTCAGCCCAAACAAACCCATGTCCCTCCATTCCTCCTCTCTGTCCATTGGCTTCCTGTAGCTGCTGTGTTCAGTACAAGGCTCTGACTCTGACCTGCAGGACAGTCTCTGGATCTGCCCCCTCTTACCTTCAATCCATCTTTCCGGGGGCGCCAACTTGGCCAAGTGTTTTACGTTGGAGGCCTTTCCTCACACAACCATCTTCCTCAACCGGGCATGGGACACAGAATGTGGGGACAATTTAGAGCAGCTGATTCACCTTTAATCCATGTTCTTTGCACTGTAGGAGGAAACCCAGGGAGACACAGGGAGAACATGGAAACTCCACCCAGATTGGAATTCGAACCAGGAATATTATTATAACTACAGACTGACCTCAGACCTGTGGCTCCTGTGTGGGGATCTGGAACGTTGGCACCCCTCCTGCCACACAGAAGGACTTTGTAGTTCGACAGTTACAGATTGTAGTCCATCTGTTAGGAGTGCACCAGATCGCTAAGCAAACATATCCAGCCATCATCAAACAACAAACTGTCTGTGATTCTACAGTCACAAGGAGGCGCAATGAGGTGGATGTGTGTAATGATACATCAGTGAAGCTTCAACTCTCACCTGATTTAAAGGTAGTGATCTATAAATATAAACACAGTGTGACTCCGCGTGATTCTACGCTGTGACCTGAACGCAGGATGAACCCGTGATCCACGAGTAAGCAGATTTAATCAGAGAGAGAGAGGTGACCACCACGGCTCTGTTTAACTTGGCACTCACACATGATCTCTAACACGACCCCTCATACAGGAGTTCACTCACCACTAGGGGTGCAACGGGTCCGGTTCACACCGTGGTATGGACCTCACGGTTCGGTTTGAATTCGGTATGGGGGCGGGGCCAGGGGGTCAAATTTTATTGATATGTGATATGTGAAGAATTACTGTACACGCTCATCAGCGTTGGATCTGAATGAAGCGCACGCACGTTTACGCATGAAAAAACACCGTAAGGTTTTAGTCAAATTAGCGTAACAATAAACGTTAACATGTTTGAAATGTTTCCAAAAGCATATCTCATGACCGCTGCACGCTGCCGCTGAGGAGTCAGTGATGGATAAACACCTCCACCATCATGTGACCATGACTGAATCATCCACCACCTTAATGTGACCTGCTCTGTAAAGGTCAGGGATCATCTGGTTCATTAAGGGTTAAAGTGGAGGTTCTGTGTGGATTGGAAAATGGGGCGTTCCCCAAACTGTTCCCATGCAGATGATTTGAGGGTCTGTCCCAATACTTTTGAGTGCTTATTACCTGACTGAATGTGAGTGAAGGTGGGGGGGGGATTAAAGACTGTGTAGCCATACGGCTGTGATGTCATCAGGATCCTCACATCTGCTACGTCAGCGTACCATCAGGTTCCATCCCAACGAAAGCTTCTAGAATAAGAGTCCCACTGGGGTGTTAAAGGAGGGAGGGGTGATGGAGGAGGGAGGGGTGAGCACTCTGTGTTCCTGTCCCGCTGTAAAACGAGGTCACAGCTACATCCACTTAATCTACAGCTGGACTTTGTAGTTCTACAGTTCCATTCTGAATTCCAGCTGTTCTGCAGCTCTCTGATGATCAGGACCACGGACAGCGCAGGTGTTATCAGGGTGGTGGATGAGTCTCAGTTCTGCGCTGACACATTACACATATCCACCCTACTGCGCCACCTTGTGGATGTAGAATCAGAGACAGTAGGTCATCTCTTGCTGCGGTGTGTCCTTCCTCCTCTGATCCTTCATCAGTGGTCACAGGACACCACCTACAGGATGCTGGTAATACTGCAGCCAGTAATAGGGAACCGTGGTGTAGCACTTAGTTCCTCCACCTCACAGTAAGAAAGTTCCTCGTTAGGTGCATTCCAAGTAGAGTTTGCATGTTCTCCTTTCAAATGATACACCCCGCCCCCTAATGAGGAACAGGATCTAGAGCAAGTGTTCTACAAAATAAGATTTTAAAGCTACAGACCTATTTTGTGGACCCTTTAGATTGTACAAATTGTTATAGGTATTACATTAGTGTGCTAGAAAAAGTACATTTGGTATGTTCTCCCAGCACGAAGTGTTCTTTCCCAGAGCTCTGAGTTTCTTTTTGACATGCAACGTAAAAGCTCTCTTTGATCAGAGTAAGGCGGTTCATAATTAAGATGCACATGGTGCTTTCCAAGTGGACTTTGCATGTTCTCCCCATGCTCCTTTCCTAGGTTTTTTTCAGATTTTAAAGCTACAGACCTATATATATATATTATAGCTGAGTGCTGCTTTGAGATTGTGAGACTTGTTATAATTATTACACTGGTGCTCCAGAAAGAGGAACTTTGGTATGTTCTCCCATCACCTCTATGGGGTATTCTCCCTTGGGCACTGATCTTCCACAATCCTAAAAATAAGAAAGGATCTTCTCTGTGTGTGTGTGTGTGTGTCTTGTAAGAGACCTGTGACCTATCCCTGCTGTTCACCTTAATATCAAGGAATTAATTTAGGAATCTTTAGATAATGACATTATCTTAAAACACATTGTGTTTACTCCTGCAGGTTCTTGTAGGTACCAACGTTGACCATGACCCACTCTGTCCCCTTTACACACTCAGGCATGGGTGTGGGGTATGCCAACTGTTAGGTGTGGTGGAGGATCAGGCTTCTGTAATGACTTCCCAGAGTGGGGGGGAGCCTTCAGAAGGAGTCTATGCCCGTGTTACCTGAGGACCCACTGAGGAACCCAACCCTTAGACATGTGTTGGTTGAAGAACTAAGAATTCTGGGATAATTTTATTGTAATACATTTGCTTTAATAAAGGTTTCAAATCAAACACGTGAATTTTCACCGATGCTGCCGTAAAAACTCTCCAGGGTTCATCCGAGGTCACGCCAAACCCCACTGCTCATCCAGCTGCATTTCTCCATCCTGTCCCGTCACCACGAAACTGCGGTTACCACACTCCTCCCACCGGCAGATCTCCCCATCCTCCACCACGACAAACTTCCACTCCACGCGGCGGTCTGACGGGAGACGAACGCTGTTGAACCAGAATCCGTCTTCGCTGTGGATCAGTGGGACGAAGCCTCTCCAGAACCCGAGCTCCTCCTGGTCGCCCGTGACACCCAGAATCTGACGTGGGGAGTGCGTGACGTAGTGCACTCGGAAGCTAACAGGAACCAGGTGTGTGGTTCCCATGGTGTCCTCACTCACAGGGTGCTCCTGATTACCAGTGTCACCATGCTCCCCTGATTTCTCCTGCCGTGGCTGCTCCGTCAAACATCTTCCATCTCGCAGAACCGAGCAGGATGAGGTGTGGAACCCGCTGGGATTCAGCCAGGGGACGTCTTTAGTGTCTGGAGGTCCTGCATTGAGCCACTCGTTGCTCTCCATGATGGCTTCCATGATGCTGATCTCATTGTTCTTGCGGACCTGCTCCGTTCCTTCACTCTCGCTCTTGGTCTGCACCACCGCCAAAGAGGCGCCTTGCTGGTCTGGAGGGGTAAATCCAACGTAGGTCTGACATGAACTGGGGAAGACATCGGTGGAGGCAACACCCTGAATTGGGTTGTGGAGCTCCTGAAGATCTTTTATGTCCTTGGATCCACGCGTCGTCCTCGCGCCGCTCTTCAGCTCTCCACCGGGGGTCCTCGTGTTGGTCTCAGTACTCGGCTGAATGTCAGAACCAGTGATGGTCGTCATCCCAGGAGGAAGCGATCTGTCCCTGTGGAGCTTGTTCCCGAAATTGTGTGAGGAGACGCTGTTGTCTGAAAGATCCTCTGTGGACTGAGAGGTACAGCTCAAAATGTTCTTATGTTCTGTCTTCTCCTGCGCGCTTTCTGTCTCAGACGCTTCATCTGTATCCAGAAGCAGATCTTCCATCATGCCTTTTACAGGAGGAGCATCATCAACCTCAAAAGGTTCTTCAGGTTGATGGTCCACTCCTGGTTCATGGAGGGTGGGTCTGTGGTTCTCCTCACCCAGGAGAACAGAGTCCACACTGTCATCTTCGGAGTCAAGATCGCTCCCTGGTGGAGAAAAGAGAGAACAGGTAAGTCAGAACATCAACTGTCTGCTGCACACCCCCAACCCACCCCCCCCC
>JAOUQT010336931.1:0-13076 GCA_025769995.1 Xyliphius kryptos | reverse complement strand
TCAGCACTGCTAAATGGTGGAACGACCTTCCCAACAACATCCGTAAGGCTGACTCACTCAACATTTTTAAGAAACTTCTCAAAATGCATCTCTTCCACAGACACTTGCATTATTAATAAAAAATAAAAAAAACAGATCGAGTAATGCGCAGGGTTGATGGTACTGCAGTTTAGCTTTTTTTGTTTTAAAACTACAGATTTGTGTTGTTCTCTCATTTGTAAGTCGCTTTGAATAAAAGCATCTGCTAAATAACTAAATGTAAATGTAAGGACCAGAACTACCCGTTTTATAATGACCCAACACTTTATACGTTTAGATTCCTTGTCAACCCAAACGTAAAAACAGTGGTTACAAAGCGGCTTTCATCTTTTGCTAAAGCAACTGTTATTTTTGGGGTCAAAACCTCCGTATTCTTATATTAGAAATAAATCCCTCTAGCAGCTAGTGGAACCCCTCCGTCCACTCCCACTATGCAAACACAAGTTTTGGAAAATTTCATTATCATGTATTCCAAGTTGTGTTGCTGCAGGTGTATCAGGTCACGCAGTTCAGTCAGTTTCAGCTTTATAAGACCAATTTAGGGAAGGCCCTTCTCTGTTCTGGTGATGTAAGGTCTATAAAGATGTGATTGGGTGAGTTTGGTGTGACTGGTCCAAACAGGGCTTCAACTTCAACTTATTTTTTTTCCTCAGTATTTCTTTGTATTGTATTTTTCTCTGAAACACACATGCATATGTGCCTGGAGCAGTGAACAGCCCTGTAAACAGCACAGTTGGGGTTAGGTGCCTTTCTCAGACGGAACTTCAGCTGTAGTGCTTGGTGGGACCAGGAATGGAACCGGGGACCTTCAGGTCGCAAGTTTGGTTCTTTAACCACAAACCTATGACTTGCTCTCCTCCATCCCATCCACCTGCATGTCCTCACTGTAGTCATCCATAAACCTTCGTAATAACGCCTATGGATTCATTAATGTCTATAAAGTGCCTTTGTGTCCCAAATAATCAAATAAAACTTGGATGTTCAAGCAGCAAAACATCTGCGGTTGTATAAGTGAGCCCACATAGCAACCATGATATTTGCCACAGTGCGTTCCCTCGAGCATTTCGGCTTAAATAATAAACCAGCACTATTATTCGGAAGACTCCCTTACCCCTCGCTGCAGGCCCTGAGCGCTGACGTGCAGTGATGGTGTTACTCAGCAGCATGTTGTGTGCTGCAGGACTGAATAGCCTGAGGTTTCAGGTTTTGTTGTGTGCAGAAGTGTAAAACCTCTTCTGTTAAGGTAATGCTTGTTGATATAGGGATGATATAGAGCAGGGGTGGGCAAACTTTTGACTCGCAGGCCACAATGGCATCTAAAATTTGACAGTGGGCGCGGGCCAGTTGCCTGCTTCATGGTAGCAGTTTCTTATCAAGTTTTCTACTTATTATAAAATGGGTAGTTCTGCTCCTTAAATCTGATTGGCTGAGCTGCTTGTCTAGCCACACCTCTGAGTGCTTCACATTTGTATAAATAGGCGATATAAAATATATTGTCATAAACTGCATTCTGTAATTTGTCCACTAATAATTTGATTATTACAGGTATCGAATTATTTTTTCTTGCTTTCACAGGGTTCATTTTAGAAAATGGCCTGGATTATCTCACGAAAGACGAGTTTATTAGCGATTTTGCTTTGTCAATGCATGTCATTTATGACTAACCTCGTTTTGATTCTGCTTCCGCTTGGACATCGTGCCTAAGAACACCTCTGTCTCATGGTTTATTCACAATAATGCACGCCCTTTTGCCTTATTGCTTTTTTCATCCACTTTTATCTTTAGTCTGCTCATTTTTGTAACCAGTGGGCATGCGGTCTATTGGGAGAAATGCAGGTATAGCAGGGGAGTGGAACACAAAAAAGGTCTGGTAATAGAATATTTTGATTTTGTAACAAGTTTGGCAGGCCAGATTAAAAAGCGGGCCGCATCTTGGCCCCGGGCCATAGATTGCTCACCCCCGTTATAGCACCATCCTCTGCTATGGGTAAATCAGTGGGCATAGAAAAGGCGTTTCTGGGAGGGTATGCAGCGGTTAGCATTCATACCTCAGAAGCTAGAAGGTTCCTGGTTCGATTCTCAACTAGTTTGACAAATCTGCTTTCTGTATTGCGATGGAGATACTAATTGCCCCATGATGGTCTTGATCCTAAACTCCTTAACAAGCCAAAACTTTCAATGTTGGACGCAGCTCTAAAATGTGTCGATGGCAAATAGGAATCCTGTAGTGTAAATCGTGGAGTTTCCCATGTCTATCCAGGGAGAATGTTTTGAGGGCTGGGGAAGATGGTCCCAGGTAGGGGGTCCCAGGTAGGGGGCCAGTTGCTGGGGTGTGTTCAGATGTGACATGTTTTCAGGGTTCTAACGCAGCCCTTCAATGATCTGAAGTAATCGGATGAAAACACCCCGCAACTTCTGCCGCAGAACGCTGATGATCCCTTCATTACGCAGAACCTTATTTCATTAGTGCTTCTTCCTCCTTAATAAGATTTAGGATCACAGCTGTGAGGCACAGCGGAGGCTGTCAGTCTTCAGGTGAACTTTGCTCGTCACATGCTCTGATAGTGCTGCAGGAAACTCAACTCTGAGTGAAGCCTCGGATCAGCTTCTGGCTCTGTGCTGGCCAAGTCAAACAAACCGCATCGTGCTGACTGCGAGGGGAATCACCCGCCAGCTTCTGAGTGCTCTCCCTCCAGCAGCTCCAAAAATATCCCTGTTTTTACTTTTTTAAATTCTCTGCCATCCTCGATTGGGGATGGGTATGGGATTGGGGGGTCAGTGTTATGATGGCAAGATTGGTGGGATTTTGTCAAGATTTGAGAATTTATTGTCGTAGATTTGTTGCGTTTTTGGGAAGCAAAGCTGTGCTGCGGGATGGGACATATTTACTCGATGTCCTCTTTGCTATTGACGTGTGATGCGGTGGTGCTGGGGGGAGTGGCGGAGCAGCGGCGCTGATCAGGGTTGATGGCGCACCTGAAGTGGTGTTGCCTAATGACTGTGTGCCGCCTTATAAGCTGCACAATTTCACACCGTGGGGAGAGAGACCAACCATGGAGCTGGTGGGACGGAGGACCCAGCACGGCTACCAAAAGAACTGTAAACGTCCGTAATCGTCGTTAAATAAAGCCAGTTCCGTGTGTTAAACTCCTGTCTCCGGCCCTCATCTTTTCCACCCCGCGACAACGTGCAACTCGTAGCATTCATATTTGCCACCTATCTTCTTCCCTTCCACTCTACCCTTGCGCCAATCACTATATGCCAAGCATCCTGTGTCATCCCCTCCACTCGCTATACACCAAGCGCCTCGTGGCCTCCACTCTTCCTTTACGCCTCGCATCCTCCCCTCCACTCTACCCTTGCGCTAATTGCTAAAGGCCAAGCGCTTTGCGTTCTCCCCTCTACTTTACCCTTGCGCTAATCGCTATGCGTCAATTGCTACACGAAAAAGCACCTCATGTCCTTCCCTTTACGTTAACTCATGTTGGAGCTATGTTTGTGCTGAATATGTTAGCATGTTTGAAATGTTTACAAAAAACCATGCCTCACCATCACTGCTCAATGCCAACAAACCGTCCATGTTCGATCCCCCGTGCTGCTCCAGTGGGAATCCACACGGTCGATTTGAATGAAAACTGAGCGACACTTAGCTTGGCAGGCATGCTTACAGGTGTTTACAGCTCTGCCTAGGTCTCATCTCCTAATTTTAATTCCGGCTTGTAATTTTTTTGCGTTTCGTACCGTCGTATTCGAATTCAACATACAACCCCTTGAATCCAATATGTATATAAAATCCAATGTTGGTGAAACAGGGTAGAAAGCATTAAGGGAATGGTATCTCAGTGGTTAGGGTGTTGGGCTGGCAATCTAAGGGTTGTGAGTTCAAATCCCAGGTCATTAAAAGGTACCAATGTGGATCCTGGAGCCCTTGATGCTCCAGGGATTCAGTAGGTAACCCTGTGTTCTGACCCAAACTATCAAGTAGGACACTTGTAAGTCACTTTGGATAAAAAGCATTTGCTAAATATAAATGTAAACATCCCAAACTCGTCAGAGTTTGATTTTATACCCCTGTGGTAACAAGACTAAAGGAAAGGCCTGGATGCAGCGAGCGGAAGGCGGGTAGTGTAACTGAGTCCTGACTTCATTTTTCTGATCTTGGATCAGCTGAGTGGCGAGTCAGTACCGTGCATCACTACTGTGCATATTTTAATTAAAACCCGCAGTCCTGATCCAGTCACATGGTTTCATTTATATCCATTGTGTGACTCTGACGGCGATGGAAGGTAAATGATGGTTTGTGCCGACAGCCATGTTTGTGGATCTCATCCTGGATCAGCGAGAATCTCTTAGATTTGCGAGTGTGCTTCTCATCTGCATATTTACGCTTTGGTTTGGTGCTGGATTCTAGAGGTCGAGACCTGTGCGCCACTCAAAGCTCAGGATTCTAAAGAACTTTTAGACATGTAGTCCTGGCATGTTGATGCATGTGGGGAACAAGTTCATATTAACAACTTGAAAGCAAAGGGCTGCATGTGGCTTAGTAGTTAGCTTTTCCGCCTCTCAGCGCTTCGATTCACGTTTCAAATCCCAAGATGGGTGGAGTTTCCATCTTCTCCCCTTGTCTGCGTGGGCTTCCTCCGGGTTCTCTGGTTTCCTCCCACAGTCCAAAAACATAGATTCAAATTAAACTGAATGTCCTAAATTGCCCCTATAGTGTGTCTGTCTGTGTGTGTGTCTGTGTGTGTGAGCGACTGTGTGTGAGTGAGTGTGTACCTAGCAACAGATTGTCGCCCTGTCCTGGGTGTACTTGCCCAGTTCCTGAGACGTTCTCCCCTCTATGGGCTTTGGAAACCCCCCCTGAACTGTAATAAACTCCAAAACCCTGAAACACAAACTCATTACTAATTGTCCCACTTCCCCGAGTCCCTATGATGCTGAAATTTGGCATCGTGATTTCCTACCATGTCCTTGGAAAAACAACTAGGTTTTCACTTTCCCACGTTGTATTGTCTGTTTACTATCGTCATCAAACGCAAGACCTTGTATGGATTGGGGTCATCGGGAATATCTACAAGGCTGAAACTTGACATTGTGATTCCCTACCATGTCCTTGGAAAATCTTAAGTACTTAAGATGGTGTGTTCAATATCGCCACAGAACGCAAACCTCCACTACTGTCACATTTGGGGTCTTCCCGAGTTTCTGTAAGGCATACTTTTCTTTCCGTAGCTGTGCTGTTTTCACCAGCTCCGTGGTCAAATTGCTGTCCCCATGACGTAGGCTGTCACAGCTTAAAAAATGGCACAAGGCATCAGAAGTGCTAATCAAGATCACTGATCTGTTCTCCGCCCTTTTCCTACCGCAGAATCTGAATGCCTTTGTATCCAGATGTGTTTGTTTGTTGATGTCCGTGTGCACGAGCTGCTGCGGGAAGATGTCAAGAGCTCTCCCACTTCCGTGCACACCGCTCCGACTCCGTCACCTATGAGCTCCTGATTTCTTCTTTCCACGTAGGCTCTTCCGTCCGGCCCCAGCGATGGCCACGCAAGAGTGTCAGGTCCCTGGTGTTTTTCTGCGCCTCCCCGGTTTGTACCGGAGCGATGCCAGAAATCCTTTCCAGAAAATTTCAATATTATGGAAAAGTTAATTAGAGCCCACAATTTAAACAATTTGAAGTATTTATTTGTTCATTTTTACATCATTTGGGCTTCTAGCTCATAAAAGCCACGAAAACAGGAATTCATAAAATGCGAACATTGTGGAGAAATCAGGCAAAATTTTGCATCATGGCATGAATGTTTTAAACAGCGTGTGCCACACTAATCATCAACAGTGAAGGTGAGGAGCAGAATCCAAACTGCCTGAGGTCCAGTGTGAAATCCCCAGTCAGTCATGATTTTGGGTGCAATGCCCGGTCTTTCGGCTCCATCCACGGCCTCCGCTTGCCCCGCCCACGCAGTTTCCCCTTCAGTGACAGCTGGCAGCCTGGTTTGGGTTCGCCAAGTTCCCCGCTTAAAATAAACTGTGAGAATTAAATCAATAGATTATTGCTCTGTACCCGGACCATGTTTCACCTATTGGTGATCTCTGTAATGTATGAATCCAAATTCAGTGCATTTGGGTTGAAATAAGTGATGTTGGGCTAATTAAAGTGCGACTGCATGTCTCATCTCCATTAAATACCTTCGTTACAGGATTATAATGTTCTCCATTGGTGACCTGTTCCAGACTCTCTGATGTGAATGTGCATATCGGGAGAAACGAGGTTCACTCTGCAGTGAGTGGGTCAGACGTCCTGCCCAAACCAGAGACCCCTGTGCTCGTGATATGTCATGATGCTGAAAGTCTGAATATGAGAAAGCAGAAGTGTTTCTGAGCCTTTAACGAACAATTAATCAGAACTCCCAGACAAGTTTTCCCATAGGAGCCTGTAGGTCATGTTTTCCCAAAACCCATAGACACAAGTTCTCCACCCACCAGCAGCTGTATCAGCCTCCACTCCTTTGCAGGTGTTTTTACAGGGTTTGGACTCTGGTTTTGTGTGTGTGGGAGTTTGGAGGCTGATGTTGGATGGAAGGGCTCATGTTGCAGGTGATGTTTCACAAATTTCATCTAATGTGATTTATATTGATTCCAAACCTCATTCTTTATTAGGGGCATTCACATTTATGTGGGCAGTTTGAATTATGTGGGCCATTGACACCGCGTTTATTTCGTGTTACTCCTCATTGCTCTGACGATCCTTTCCAGAAAATGTCAATATTATGGAAAAGTTCATTAGAGCCCACAATTTAAACAATTTAAAGTATTTATTTGTTCACATCATTTATTTATTTACATCATTTCTAGCTCATAAAAGCCACGAAAACAGGAATTCATAAAATGCGAACATTGTGGAGAAATCAGGCCAAATTTTTGCAGCAGGACATGAATGTTTTAAACTAAGTGTGCCACACTAATCATCAACAGTGAAGGTGAGGAGCAAAATCCAAACTGCCTGAGGTCCAGTGTGAAATCTCCCGTCAGTCATGATTTTGGGTGCAATGCCCGTTGCACATGTTTGTCTACTTTCTTAAGTCTAAGCTCACTGCAACCGTCTACCAGGATGTTTTAGAGGACTTCATGATTCCTTCTGCTGAGGATCTGTATGGAGAAAATTTCATCTGGGAGTTATGGAAGCCCAGATTTCCTTGATTCCTGGTATCCGCTCTTTGTTGTTGGGTCTGGTGCCTCTTATTTTCCTCTTTAGAATACACCATAGATTCTTAGTCCCAAACTGGGTTTAGGACTGGCAAATTGGCTGACTTGTCAAGCACTGTGATGGCATGGGCATCAAACCAGGTTTTTGGTGCTTCTGGTGGCATGGGCAGGTCCTGCTGGAAAATAAAATGTGCATATCCATACAGATCCTCAGCAGAAAGAATCATAAAGTCCTCTAAACATTCTGGGAGACTGTTGTGCTGAACTTGGATTTAAGAAAGCAAAATTTAGCAACACCTGCACTGGGCATTGCGCCTTCAAATCATGACCGACTGGAGATTTTACACTGAACCTCAAGCAGTTTGGGTTCTGTTCCTCACTGCTACTGTTTGGTACATGATCAGTGTGGCACACTCAGTTTAAAACATTTTGTGGCCAACATTTGAAAGCCCAAATTATATAAAAATGAACAAATAAATACTTAAAATCATTTCAATTGTGGGCCCTGGATCTATAATCTATGAATGTTTAACTTTTTGAATGGAATTATGGAAGTTAATCAACCTTTCGTAATTTTTTGTAAAGGGTCTGTATGTACTAGTTGCCATCATTCGCGGTGACTGAGGCGAGAATGAACGCTGATAGATTGAGGTCACCACTGTGCTCGCTGGCAACTTGCCCTCCTTATATGCGGATGTGTGCTTTTGAGGTCAGGTGTCAACGCTGAGGGTTGAGGCATTGGAGTCGTAACAAGCAACCGCCCAACGCTGTGACGTCACCCTTTATACCATAGATGTTACTTTTATTGTAGGCCTGCTTTGCTTCAGGGGGATATACAGGATTTTATAAAAAATAAAATAAGAAAGACTAATGTAAATCAACATGTAAGAAAATGAAGTTCAATTTTATTGTCATCCAAATGTGTTTGATCTGAATTAAGTGGAACTCATCGTGGATGGTGACTTTCCGTACATGCTGACGATTTTAATGGCTGAGGTTGCCCTGTTTTATTTTATTTATTCATTAAGTAGCCTTTTTACCATTTGAGAACCACTGCCTTTTGCCATGAGGGACAAATATGGGCAAAACAAATGGTGCAGACTACAAAATTACATCATGACTTGAGTGGTCTGTAGCCTCGAGGTGGCGAGAGAGGGTTCAACAGTGATTCGTCCCATACACAGTGAGACTACATCATGCCTGAAACTCCCACATCTGGCCTCACACCCATCGGTGGGGCTCGGGGTTCTGTGGGTCAGAGACGTGCTCTCGTACGTGAGGTCATGTTTGCGTTCGTCCACATGCCGTGAGCTGACTGATACAGGTACACGTTTAAAAACAACACTGACATCACTTGTGGGCTCTCCCACCGAAAGCCTTCCTTATTTGTGTTTAGGTCAGCGCGAGGCGGGACGACTCGGGAGACCGGGGGAGAATTCAGTCAGCTCCTTCTGGGAGGAAGAGAGAAAGAACTTTGTTCTTTTCAGTAACTCCTTTGTCCTGGTTTCTAGGAGACAGCTGCTGTGTGGCTAAGCATTATAGCCATTTCGGGACGGTGGATACGCGGAATAGATGGCGTGGGGGTGACTCAGTGAAAGGACTGAAAGAATTGAGGGTGTGGCTGAAGATGAGAAGCTAGGCAGGACT
The DNA here is from genome assembly GCA_025769995.1 of Xyliphius kryptos. Lineage (NCBI taxonomy): Eukaryota > Metazoa > Chordata > Actinopteri > Siluriformes > Aspredinidae > Xyliphius > Xyliphius kryptos. The sequence goes on along the minus strand of JAOUQT010336931.1, from coordinate 4,187 downwards.
TTATTTACCTCCCTGACTGAATATTTAAAGTGACAGGAGCTGGATAGATGATCATGATGATGATATGGGAAGCTTCCTCATTTTCTGCATTATGAGTTCTTAATCTTTACCACTGTGTTTGTTGGGTGGAGTATTTTTAATAATAATCAAGTCTCCCGCTGCAGTTCTGCTGTCTAAGACCCAACAGACAGAGAGCGACAGTGCAGCACCCTCCTGCTGACATAAGCTCAATGATGAAAGGCAGCTGCTGGCAGAGACAATAGGTTTGTTTCCAGCACACGCTTCTCTGTTCTCTTTTGTGTTCCAGCAGCAGAACCCGGCCACTGTTGCATTTCGTGCCCTGTGGGGAAAACATGAACAGGTCAGACTCCGCTCCATTAAGGAAACCTTTTGAGATGGAGAAATCTGAATCGAAAGGTGGATGTGAATGCCGATGCACATGTTTGTTCCGGGGTGTCCACACTCTTCTGGACCGACATCTACTTTTTCCCAGTAGATTTGTCATTGTGACCTTCATCTTTTAATCTTCATCATTTAAAACCCTTTTTACACACATCATGTTGACATTACACTATTATGTCAACAGTATGAACAGTAGCTGCTGATGCAGGGTTCCAAATGATTATCTGGACAAAGGCTGATTCACATAAAGTAGGTTGATCCGAAAAATGTCCCATACCCTTTTTTTTTTCCTTTGCTTTTTTTTAAAACCAATGTACAGGTATATGTACATTAACTGCAGGGTATAACAAGCTGGATGTCGTGACACATTAAACACATGGAAAATTGAAAAACAATGGTGTGCTCATTTTTAAACTAGCTTTATTCATTATCGAGTTATTGACACGTGAACTGGAGCAACGACAAAAACACACTAAAAGATGGGTTCACCCAGTGCTGCCTATTGTGTTAAGTTGTCAACACGATTCTCTTCTCCCTCTCTTAACACCCCGAGAGCAATACCGCAGAAGAACTGCTACCATATACCACCTGAAACAACAGATACAGAAAGCCTGTGGTAGCAGGAGAAGAGAATCGCATTGACAATTCAACACAAGGGGCATCACTTTGAGCACATTATTTTTTGGGTTACTGTTGTTGCTCCATGTCACAAATGTGTCAATAACTCGATAATTAATAATAAGATGCGTTAAAAATGAGGATTTGACTCAAAATATTAAGAGTATTTTTAGAGTACAACAAAGCTATGTGGAGGAATTTCGGCCGTATGGCACAAAGGATCCAGGAGCCAAATGTAAGACAGAAGATAGTGTATCGGGTTCTACAGATATTTATGGATCACAGAATGAATGGGAGATTTGTATTTTTGAGAATCCTGCGCCCAACGTGGTGTATAGTAATTTTAGTACAGTGTATTTTTGACATACTGTGTATGTTGACTTTGATAGTAAACATCAGTATTAGAGCGAAATAGGAGAAACTGCAGTAATGGGAACATGGTCACATCCTGTGCTGGGTGTTTCAGGGACTCTGTATCTGTTTTTGCCATTTTGTAATTGCTGACCACGCAGTGAGGAAGTTGGACATCCTTTGGACAGCGGCCTATGCACTGTGTGGACACTGTGTGACTTCCTTATATTTGTAACACATATGTAATGTGATTTCCTCCATGAATGTCCATGGATCCCGAATTATAGCTGAATTAGGTGGTGGCTGGGGGAGGCGGGGAGTATACTTAGTGTGGGGCAAGACTAAGAATAATGGTCCACTCTGGTGCCCCCCTAATGGGAACCGCTGACCTTCTGATGAAGGGGTGACGTGTGAAGTTCTACCTGCTTTCTTATCAAAGGAGTGATCCAGGTTTTAGTGAAAAGGATGTGATGGTTGCTTTGGATTTAATTACCATGATCACGTGACGTAGACATGTCTCATAGTCCCCATCAAACATGAGACGGGCAAGGCATTTTCATTGCCATGGTAACCATTAGTTTTACCACTTGCTCTTCTCTTCAAAATCTATGATGTTCAGAGTCAAAATGGAGAAATTTAAATTTACACTGAGTATTTAAAATGTGGTTTTTCGTTCATTGGGGAAAAGTTTCTCAGGTCCACATTTGTGAGGTCACACACACTGATGTTGGACGAGAAGGCCTAGCTCTTAGTCTTCGCTCTAATTCATCCCAAAGATGTTCTATGGGGTTAAGGTCAGGACTCTGTTCAGGCCAGTCAAGTTCATCCACACCAGACTCTGTCTTTCATGTCTTTATGGACCTTGCTTTGTGCTCTGGTGCACAGTCATGTTGGAAGAGGAAGGGGTCAGATCCAAACTGTTCCCACAAAGTTGGCAAAATGGAATTGTCCAAAATGTCTTGTTATGCTGAAGCATTCAAAGTTCCTTTCACTGGAACGAAGAGGCCAAGCCCAGCTCCTGAAAAACTGCCACACACCATAATTTTGCACTTGGCACAATGCGGTCAGACAAGTATGGTTCTCCTACAGCCAAACCCAGACTCTTCCATCAGATTTCCAGATGGAGACACGTGATTAGTCAGTCCAGAGAACACGTTTACACTGCTATAGAGTCCAGTGGCAGCGTGCTTTACACCACTGCTTCGACGCTTTGCATTGCACTTGGTAATATGTGGCTTGGCTGCAGCTACCATGGAAACCCCTTCCATTAAACTATCTGCGCACTGTTCTTGAGCTAATCTGAAGGCCCCAAGGTTTGGAGTTCTGTATTGATAAACTGCAGAAATTTGGCGACCTTTTGGCACTAGAATCCGCTGGCCCCGCTCCGTCAGTTTGTGGCCTACCACTTGGTGGCGGAGTTGCTATCGTTACCAAACACTTCCATTTTCTTATAATACAGTTGACTGTGGAATATTTAGGAGTGAGGAAATTTCACGACTGAATTTGTTGAGGGAGTGGTAGCTCAGTGGTAAAGGTGTTGGACTATCAATCAAAAGGTTGTTTGTTCAAATCCCAGGTCTACTGAAGTTACCAATGTGGGTCCTTGAGCAATCCATAACTCTCATTGCTCCAGGGTGCTGTGTAAACCCTGTGTTCTGATCCCAACCAAGTTGGGATATTTGTAAGTCATTTTGGATCAAAGCATCAGCTAAATGTAAATGTAACTAAATGTTACACAAGTGGCATCCTATTACAGTTCCACCCTATCATTGAATGGGTGAGCAAATACTTTTGGCAATATAGTGTATATTCAGGACTTTCCCTTCTCCTACCTTTATATTGTTTTTTCAGGTTTTTCTAGATTTGTTCTCTGTAGTGAATGTGTTGAACTCCGGGGTCCGGGCAGAGATAATGATGCAGTCACACTGAACACTGGCTGGTTTCTCCCTTTTCTCTCAGAATGGCAGCAGCTCTTTGTGTCATGGCTTCATATTCAGTGAGCGATTGAGAGCCATTGAACAATGAACACATTGGCAACGCTCATGAAACCCGTCTGAAACAGTCTGTAGGTCATGAAGCGCTGCTTTTTTCTGTTGGATGTGGTCGTTAAAGTATGAATGATGGCTGTGCCGAGATTGGATCCATATTGTAATCGGCGGAGTGATGGTTTTAAATACATGACATACCATGAGGTCACTCTGCACACATTTTAATGAGGACCTTGCTCAAGGGCCCAGCTTTTTGTGCAAACTAGGCTCTAACTGCTGAGTTCTGAGCCCCGCCCACAGCATTCTCCTGTATTCACCTGTTTAATAGTTCGTTTAAACATTGCCTTGGGTGACGTGCGCACCCATCACACCGCTGTCACTATGGACTTTAATAATAGATTATTGCTGTCAGCTGTCAGCATGCTGTAGTCCTCGATACGCCCATATATGGCGCTATGGGTCAGAGCAGGAAGTTTAATGGCATTCATTAATAGAGCTTTCTTTTACATCTTTTTAAACATCTCCATCAGGTTCCGTGGTGAATAATCTCGTGGATTTGCTCTACCGTCACCTAACAGCTTTAGCGTGATGTATAAACGTTTGAATATTAGATTATCAGATTAATACACTGCTCAAAAAACAAAGGGAACACAAAAATAAAACTAGATCTCAATGAATAAAATATTTCAGTTGAAAATCTTTATGTAGTAGATAGTTGAATGCGTTGAGAACAAAATAACATAAAAATAAACAAAATGTAAATCAAAATTATCCCATGGAGGTCTGGATTTGGAATCATACTCAAAATCAAAGTGGAAAATCAAATGA
>JAOUQT010336924.1:0-13076 GCA_025769995.1 Xyliphius kryptos | reverse complement strand
GTGTGTGTGTGTGTGTGTGTGTGTGTGTGTGTGTGTGTGTGTGTGTGTGTGTGTGTGTGTGCCCAGCGATGGATTGGAGTGCTGTCCAGGGTGTATCTACCCAGCCTCCGAAACGTTCTCCCCGCCCCTCACAACCCTAGTAGATGATCAGGCAGAAGATACTCCATCCATCTGTTATCTTCTCCTTCATCCTGTAGAAGGTTCGCAGGGGTTCCAGGGTGGAATGTTTCAGGCGCTGGGCAGGGCAGTATCGGATGCCAATCCACCACTGGGCACACTCACACTCACAATACACAATACACACACACTATATAAGGGTAATTTAGAGCACCCACTTTACCTTACATCCATGTTTTTGGACTTTGGGAGGAAACTGTGGACCCAGAAGAAACCCACAAGGACATGGGGAGAACATGGAAAGTCCATCCAGATCGGGAGGAGTTTCCATGTTCTCCCCATGTCCACTTGGTCTTTTATTCAAGGTGAATTGGCTGCTCTAAATTGCCCCTATATACTGTGTGTGCGTGTGCCCAACGATAGATTGGCACCCTGTCCTGGCGCTCATCCATCTATTATCTTCTCCTTCATCCTGTAGAAGGTTTGCAGGGGTTCCAGGGTGGAATGTTTCAGGCGCTGGGCAGAGCAGGATAGTGTGCCAAGCCGCCACTGGGCGCACACACACTATATAAGGGTAATTTAGTGCACCCACTTGACCTTAAATCCATGTTTTTGGACTTTGTGAGGAAACCGGTGAACCCAGAAGAAACCCTCATGGACATGGGGAGATCATGGAAACTCCACCCGGATCGGGATTCGAACCGGGAATTCCCAGCGCTGAGAGGCGAACGTGCCAACCACCCAGTAAAGATGAGATTAATATATTTTTATATATCCGCTGTAATCTTAAACTTAATCTGGTGTTTGAAGCCAACACTTCAGACAGAATTTGACTGCAGGGATTAACTGGACATTGATTTAATCAGTTGTGATTGGAAGACTGTAATTGATTTTTGTTATATAAATACATATTTATTATTCAACCAAACTGTTTAGAGCACTTTTAAACCATTGCTGCGAGGAAGCCAACAGGCCAGGACTCGCCGCAGACAATGGCGTGATCTCATAAGGTGAAAACAAACACTGCTGCGGAATCACAAATGGGATTCAAGCCAATTCTAATTGTGCTGCTCCGCATCATTAGTGTCGGTAAAGAAACGCCACCACTATCCTGTAAGATTACGAGAAAATCCGGTGTAGTTTGTGGGCTGTGGAAAGATAAGGGCTGCAGCGTCGTTTCCTGGAAGGCCAGGCCCATGCGCACGGTGCTGCAGACTCAGACCTGCTGGAGGAACAGTACAGTACTGGACCTCCAGAATTCAAGTAGCTGCACGGAGACGGACGGCAGCAGTTGGTCGAGCCTGCAGGGATGTGGACATGTGGGTTTGGGGGTAATAACAGGGCTTTGGTATTCTCAGCATCGGGAGGAACCTTGTGGTCGAAACTCGGCTTGTCCAGGCGTGTTCCACTCTCGCTGCCTTTCTGTCGTCTCTTTGCGAGCCCTCCCGCATGTCCTCCGCTCTGAGCGTGCCCGGACCGCTCAGCAGGCGCTGAGGAATTCAGTCGGATCGCCGGCTGCTTTCGTTCATTCACGTACTGCTCTGAAGGACACGTTGCAGTTTGGGAGAGGGTCATACTGTAGATGCTTAAACTGATAGTACGAGTGTTCAAGAAAGACTTATTATCTCTCAGCTGTCACCTAAAACAATGTTTTTACAACTTGGTGGTTAGTATGTTCGCCTCTCAGCGCTTGGGATCTAAGTTCGGATCCTGGTCTGGATGGAGTTTTCATGTTCTTCCCATGTTTCTGCATGGGTTTCCTCCAGGTTCTCCGGTTTCCCCCCACATTCCAAAAACATGGATTCAAGGTAAATTGGCTGCTCTAAATTGCCCCTTTTTTAGCGACTTGGTGCCCAGTGATAAATTGGCACACCGACCTGGGTGTATCTGCCCACATCCAAAGATGGACTTTGAAGTTCTTCAATTTCACACTGTAGTCCATCTGTTTGTACACACTGTGTACATCACCCTCAGAACATCGCCTCTCAGAACCCCAAAAGTAGCACCACAGAGCAGGTATTATTTGGTGGATGCATTATATCCTATCCCAGCAGTGTCACTGGGATGTTTCAATGAAACTACAGCAGCACTGCTGCACTAAAACCCTATCACCGCATCAGTGTCACTGCAGAACTGATAAACAATCCTCCACCCAAATTCTACCTGTTCTGTGATGCTCCTGACCAACAGAGGACTAACAAACACAAGACCTCAGATGGACTACAGTCTGTAATTGTAAAACTACAAGGTCCATCTTGATGGTAAGTGGAGAAAATGAACAATGGAGCAAGAAGGGGGCGTGTCCAAACGATATCTTCCGCTTATTCCTTTATGAGGGTCGTGGGGGGGGGTTACCCATGCCCATCCAGGGAAGAACGTCTTGGGTGCTGGGCAGATACACCCAGGACAGGGTGCCAATCCATCGCTGGGTACACACTCACTCACACACACACACACACACACACTATACAGGGCAATTAAGAGCATTCAATATACATTGAATCCATGTTTTTGGACTGTGGGAGGAAGAACCCGGAGGAAACCCACACAAACGCGGGGAGAACATGAAAACTCCACCCAGATTGGGAGTCGAACTGGGAACCCCCAGCGCTGAGAGGCGAATGTGCGAACCACTAAGCCGCCTGGTACGAGTAATGTGTGTCCCAATACTTTTGTCTATATATTGTACCAACCCCTTTTAACTCTGGTTGTTAATCTACACGAATCCCCTGCTGTTGACAGATAGGTGCTTTTTGAATTCTATTTTAAAGGTACAGTATGTAAAAGGGTGTTTACAAGACCAAGCGTCACCTTTTCCCTGACTCTTAATCCTGACAGTGAGTTCTTGGAGCTTCAGTTTTCTCCCCAGGCACCTGATTCCGGCACCGTTGGGTGGAGGATCGGCCGACGGGTGGAATGAATGCACCGCTGACAAATCTGCAGCGATTATGTGAAGCAGTCATGTCAACAGGACTTTAATGCCTCAGGAATTTTTCCACTAACCTGTTGAACCTGAGAAGTCTTGTTCCAAAAGTGCTTTTTTCTTCTTTCTGTCATTAGGGAATTTAGTCTTGGTTTAGATTTGCATCATGACATCCATCTGCAAAATATACTGCACCACCCCGAGGGCCACAGTGCTGCCTTTAATCAACACCTTACTTGTAGTTACATAAAATTCTCTGCAGAAGAAGAACCCTTCACTGAAGCACCACAGCAATTAGCTAAAAGTCCTCAACATGATCCATAACTTCAGTAACTCAGTAAAGTTTATTTAACAAGCTCCCATTGACACAATATGGTTCAAAGTATTGGGATTCACCTCTTAATCACTGACTTCAAGTGGTTTACTGATTCCTAATATCACATGTGTATAAAATCAAGCGCCTGGCCATGTAGTTTGGACAACTGTATTCTTACAACTCTGTGAAAACATTTTGGGAAGGAACCATTGTTTGTTTCTGCAGAACTGTGTCTCAGTGAATAAAATAAAGTCCATAATAACATGTTTGGGTGAGTTTGGTGTGGAAGAACTTCACTAATTTTTAATTAAAACAGACTACGGGCCTCCCGTCCAACATCAGTGCCTGATCTCACAGATGCTCTTTTGGACAAATGGACAAAAAAATCCCACTAACATGCACCAAAATTATACAGAATGCTCTTCAACTGTAAGATGGAAACTATTTAGGTGCTGGTGACATGTCCTTGAGTTCCTGTGATTGTAATGTGTGTGTTTGGAGTTGTGTATATTGGTAAAGCTGAAATTTTATTACAAGATTATATTTTAAAGAATAAAAAGAAATAATAATAATATTATTAATGGTAATAATATTAATTAAACGTATATTGATATATACAGCAGCCTGATAAATGAAAAAGCCTATTTAGACATATAGCCGTTATTAAACACCCTTAAGACATAAGTGCACCAAAATTAATTGACCACCTCAGGGACTGATGCTAAAAACGTGCTAAATGATTGTATGAAGTTGTAGAATGTTTTTTAAAAAGCATTTTTGAGTTATATATATATTATAAATCACTGATTAATTAATATTTTTAAGTTTGGATTAGTTTGTATGTAGCAGCCTGACGCAATGGAAAAGTTAATATTTTTTGATAATTATTGAAAAGCACCCTCTGCAGAATTTTTTTATACCAAGCACATGTGGTTTAACTGGAAAACCTAGGTTGAAACAAGTAGGTTTTTTTTTTTATTTTTCTGATTAGCAAAAAAACTAAGTGGCTTTGCTTGGGGTATGGCAGTCTGGGGGGAAAAATATGTTTGGTCTGTGAAGTTTGGGCAGAAATTATGAAAATCTGAGCAGAAACAATTAGATCTCAAGCACTTTGTGCTTGAATTCTGTCTTCTTCTTCTTCTTTCACCTTTTATTATTCATGGGTTGCCACAGCGATGAACCTGGCAAAGAGTTTTACATTTACATTTGGTCATTAAGCTGACGCCTATATCCAAAGCGACTTACAATTATCCTAATGTAATTGGGGTCAGAACACAGGGTTGATCCAAAAGTCCTGGAGCAATAAGAGATAGGGGCCCACATTTGTAATTTTAGTGGACCAGGGATTTGAACCTACAACCTTCAGATTATTAGTCCAACATCCTAACCACTGAGCTACCACACCCTATTTGCCGATTGACAATTTACAGCAGCCCATTCACCTTAAATCCATGTTTTTGGACTGGGGGAGGCAACCGGAAAACCCATGCGGCCATGGGGAGAGCATATAATCTGGCTTCCCCAATAATAGCAATACAAGGTGATAAATAAAATCAGGACACGGACTTATTTTTTTAAATAATATTTTTTTTCTTTCACAGATGAGGACTTTTATTCTAAAGGAGCGTTATGTAAGCGTCCCTGTCAGATGTTGAGTAACAGTAAGTTTAGCGCAGTAGTGGAGGTGTGAGAGAGTGAGTGAGAGAGAGCGTGAGCGTGTGAGGGAGTGAGAGAGTAAATGGGTCAGATTGAATGAAAGGTTTTCTAAGCGAAGCGGTGTGTGTTTTAGGAGAATGCGCGCGCGGTTCGTGCTCTGGACGGTCGCCATGGCGGCGGCGGCAGCAGCTTATTACGTGTACCGGCCTCTGCCCGCCGCGGTAGCGGAACCCTGGAAGCTCATGCTGCTGGACGCCGTGTTCCGGACCATGATGCACGCGGTAAGGTCCTCCTCACATGTTTTATTCGCTATCGCCATGGAAACGTAGTTGTGCTGTTCTGTAAGACACAGCGTTACTTCATCTGTTACAGTGTAATTACAGAGCAGTTACACAAGTCTGATTGATAACTTCACTCTGTAAAATTAAAAAGCTACAATAACACAAACCAATGATAAAGTAATGAACAGCCCTCTGTATCAGGGTTCAGTTTAATGCATGTGTTAGTTTGATCTCAGTTCAGAAGCATCACTTCATCCATAAAGTTAATGTTTTAAAGTACACTGAGCTATGAATCTGGAGCAAGACTTTCTCCACAGTGCACCCCACAGTCTGCTAAATTAAAACAGATCAGTTGTAATATGTTATTAATATCTGATAAGATCCATCCATCCATTATATTCCGCTTATTCCTTTACTAGGGACGCGGTGGGGCTCCCCATGCCCATCCAGGGGAGAACATCTCGGGCGCTGGGCAGATACACTCAGGACAGGGAGCCAATCTACACACTAATTTACCTGGAATCCATGTTTTTAGAGTGTGGGAGGAAAACGGAGAAAACCCACGCGAACACGGGGAGGAATTCTCGGGCGCTGGGCAAAAACACCTAGGACAGGGTGCCAATCTATCGCTGGGCACACACTTACATAAACATCCACACATAAACACAGACTATACCGGGCAATTTAGAGCATACAATTTACCTGGAAATTGTGGGAGGAAACCGGAGAACCCAAAGAAAATCCATGCAGACACATGGAGGACATGGGAACGCCACCCAGATCGGGATTCGAACCGGGAATCCGCCCAATTAATAAGATCTAGAATGAAAATAAAACTGATATTAGTAGACAGTAAATGCAGTGATGTCTCTGTGCTTTGTGAGAATAGAGTCTGTGTTACACACTCTGCTGTACAGATGATGAGGATTATGGTATAGTTGCAATCTGAGTTCAAAAACATAGAGGGAAACCAGTGACCGGATCAAACCGGTTCTTAATGAAGCGCTAATACGAGGCATGAAATACAAAACAGAGGAACAAACAATGTAAACAATCCCACACTTATCTCACAAGAGTCTAACTCAGGCTCCATTCCCACTGGAGGGAATTCTGCAGGCAGCCTGAGTTTAAGAGTTTAGTTCTGTACTCTGAAGGAAATCCGGTTAATTCCACTGAAAGCTTTAAATGCATTAATCTTTCTAAAAGGTGCTTAGGTCCCATGCAGGGAACTTGTGCCCCACTGAGTCACGATGTTTAATCTGGTTCTACATACACTGTTCCTGTGATGTACTTATCTCCCGCCTCTTATCTCCTGCAGCGTTAAGTGCTGAATGCATGAAACGTTTACTACAGTGCAGTCCTTTCCCGCTTGATTTGATATCTCTGGGATTATCTGAGCTGTGAATTATTACTTGCACTCGGAATGTTGCCTGATTAACATTCCCTGAATTATTATTCTTAAGGAAATTGTTCATTAATAACAGCCACGGCGTCTCATAATAAACCTCTGAATGTCACTGATCACCATTTTACTTAGTTTTTCTTACCAATTTAAAAATATGATTTTTTTAAATAGTTATATAAGTTTTTTTCCAGCCCACTTGTGTTTGTGAGATCAGTTAATGTAGACTTAATCCAGGTGACATCTGTCCCCTCAATATTTAACTTTATTGTCATCGCTTAGTACAAGTATAACGTAAAGAAATACAGTTAGTATCAAGCAGAGTGCAAATAGTAACAGTGTTCATATACAGAAAAGTGCAAAATATGAGATTTTTATAATACAAACTACCTTCAGCAGCATTTGCACAGCTTTGCCTAAAATAATTGACTTGAAATCTATTTTGTTTTTCATGACTATAAAGATATATAGAATTCTGGAAGGTTTCGGCATGTAAAATAAAAGTCAACAATTTGCAGATAAACATGTAGGATGTAGGTTTTGAACAAGACACACTTTAAAATGTACCTCTTCCGCTTATCTTCCACTTATTCCTCTACTAGGGTCGCAGTGGGGCTCCCCATGCCCATCCAGGTCCAATCCATATCTCAGGTGCTGGGCAGAAACACCTAGGACAGAGTGCCAATCCATCGCTAGGCACACACTCACTCACACACTATACGGGGCAATTTAGAGCATTTAATTTACCTGAAATCCATGTTTTTGGACTGTGGGTGGAAACCGGAGAACCCGGAGGAAACCCACACGGACATGGGGAGACCATGGGAATCCACCCAGAACCCATGCCACCCATCTGCTGGGAATAACAAACAACCTAATGTCTTATACCAGGCTGTTTTTTTGTAAATGTATTGTTTTGCCACTAGAGGGCGTGAAAGTTTTTTTGTATGAAAGTTTAACAGAATTATAGGTGTATGTTTTTATTCATTAAGTTCTTTGTGTTCTCTGATTTAAAAGGGAGTGTGATTCTCACATGGTAAAATGTTTTAATCAGGTTTATCTCAAGAGTCTGGTCCTGTTTTTCTTTGCAGGCTAAATTAGTGCATGATCTCGGTTTGGGTAACGAAAGCCAGGCCCTCAACTACATGGCTCTGCTGGTTGAGTATGCAGCTCCATGGTCCAGCGAGTCAGTGCGGGTTACAGACACTACTCTCTCAGGGGTTGAGGTGAGGCTGTTCGAATCGACACTCCCCGGCTCGGCCCGCCTCAAACGGGGCATCATCTATTTCCATGGAGGGGGCTGGGCTCTGGGAAGTGGACGTAAGTATATTTTTGCAGTGGGTATTTAAACATGTATGTTACATAAAGCTGAATGTGTGTGACCGCAGAACACTTAGGAACATTCAGATGAAGCACCTGTAATGCCAGGGGTTGTTAAATGGGATCTTCCACAAACCTCATCCCTGTATAGAACCCAGTAATCTCATCTCACATATTGAACTGTACACGGGCACCATCTAGTGGCCACGTTGGGGTTGTTCATCTTAATGCAGTGCATTAGGTGTGCAAGAGAACACACCCAAGTTTTTTACAAAGATCAACAGAATGTCGAAACTGAAACTCAGGGTTGTTTTGTAGATCAACAGAAAACAAAAACAGCAGTAGGTGAAACTCCGCCCACACCACATCACCACATCAACAAAAACAGTGGTAGCAAAGTAAAACTGAAAATAACTCGGACTTTTTATTGTTCATTTAAAATGATATATAAATGAAACCTCCCATTCGACTCTGGGATCTAATGTGTACAGGAATGTTGGATTATGAAGCGCACTGTGTTTCTGCCGAGCCTGAGATTAATATCTGAGGTTTAAAGGTGACCTGATTGGCTTTGCTAGATGGACCTCATTAGGTGCAGTTTGCACAAAGAGCTATTATGTGAGAGTCAAACTTTAATACCAAAGTACACAAGCTCATGATGACGTGAGCCCGTCCTCTGAAGCCTGAGGTTTTCAAGGTCTTGTCGACAGACAAGTCAAATACAGACGGCGTTTTATCTGTATTTTTCATAAGCGATTTTTTTTTTTTTTTTTATGAGAATCCGGTATTATTTAATCTGTGTACTGCTGTTCTAAATCCACATATTTCCGATATGCCAAAACAATTCAAATAAATCCAAAATTGAATTAGAATGTTCAGGAAAGCAGCCTCACACCTGTTACGATGGAAATCATATAATAAAGATGACATATTAAAATATTCTTTTATCAGATAAAGAGAACTGCAGTGGATGTCTGTAGAATGTACAGTATGAATGCAGTGACCTTTGTCCCGAATAAGTTTGACTGATCCTGTTCAGCTCCCAGGCCTCGTCTCATTTACATGCCCTGTGCTCTTCACTTCAACCCTAAAGGAATGCGATCTTATGACCTGATGTGCAGAGTGATGGCTGAGGAGTTGGATGCAGTGGTGATATCTGTGGAGTGAGTCTTAACACAGAGCCTTTTTTATTTTTGTAAACGACCACTTTACACCTTAAATACTGAGAACGTGCACGTTTCAGATACAGACTCGCTCCGGAGGCCCATTTTCCAGAGCCGTATGAGGACGCACTGCAGACCTGCAGGTACATATTGCGAGCCGAGGTGCTGGAACGGTTCTCGGTGGATCCGCTCAGGGTGGCCGTGTCGGGGGACAGTGCTGGAGGAAATTTGGCAGCTGCTGTGGCTCAAGAGGTATGAGATAAAATTCTGGAGTTATTCATGCTGCAGTTCACTGTGGTGGCTGAGTGAGGACGGATCCAAGAGTCTGCAGCAGCACATGTTTTCTGTTAAGGATGAGAATGCCTGAAGTGATCCAACAGGGTTTCATGATAACGGCTAATTTGATAATGTAGTCTGGAGGAGTTTTGTTATTTTATAAAACCCCCCCCAAGTCTGATGTCAGATGCACGTACATCATGATACTCCCCCTTCCCTCCGGTCTGTAGTCTTTAAATGTGTGATGGACTGGGTCATGTCCTGAATGCCTGACTGATATGCTTTTAAATTTAGTTTGGAGGTCCAGGACATGATTGTAAACACCACCACCGCAGGGGTGACAGAGGTGGAGCCAGCTGTTCTTCAAAAAAAAGCTTTGATTTGATTAATGATCCTCCAGTCACTCCACAGACACTCATCAAACATGATACCTGTGCAAACTTAAAGCTAACATCCTGGCATCGCTGGCAGTTGGCATTGTTATTTCTGCATTCGCGACATTGTATGGTGTTTGCATCTTCTCCCATGTTTGTTTGGGAGATACTAAATAGCTCCAGATTAGAACAACCAGAATGTTTGATCGCTTGTGTTTATCCAAGTCCATCCGCCCTGCGATGGACTTTTAATAAATTCCGGGATAGGCTTTGGCACCTTCACAACTCTAATTACAACCTGGCGTAATGAATGATTTGATGTACTGATTATAAATAATCACCATTAATTTGGACTGTAATCGAATCCTGATCCTCCTGTTGATGGTAATGATGATTATCTGCTTGTAGAAAACAAACTGAGATTTATGATCTTGTTATTTCTGCCCCAGCTGGCCTTTGACAACAGAATCCCAAAATTCAAGGTCCAAGCCCTGATCTACCCCGTGCTGCAGGCTCTTGACTTCAATACGCCGTCCTACCAGCAGAACAAACATGTGCCCATCCTGTACCGCTCCAACATGGTCCGCTTCTGGCTCGAGTACCTGAACGGGGAACCGAGCCTTGTTCCTTCCCTGCTGCTCAACAACCACACAGCTGCAGATCAGAGCCAGGAGGCAGCGTTAGCCAAGGAGAGAGTGAACTGGACGCGCCTCCTTGCTTCTGACTTCGAAAAGAACTATAAACCGGTGGCTCCACTTCAAGGTTCCCCACAGATTCTGCAGCAGCTGCCAGCACTCCTGGATGTCCGGGCGTCTCCGTTATTAGCCGAGACGGAGGTGCTGAGAAGGGTGCCGCCTGCCTACATCATGACCTGCGAGCATGATGTGCTGCGGGACGACGGCCTCATGTACGCCCGGCGTCTGCGGGATGCCGGGGTGAGCGTAACTAACGACCATTATAAGGAGGGTTTCCATGGCTGCATGGCGTTTGGATATTTTCCCGCCTATTTCGCGGTGGGGAAGCAGAGCCTGAGGAACTTTATTAACTGGTTAGAGCAGAACCTCTAAACAACATATTCGATCTGGGTCCACATTCCAGTGCTGCACAGGTCCAAATAGTTTTAAACACAGAGTGTAATGCAACATGTCAATGCAAGATTCCTTACCACTCAGTTTTAATAGATTAGTTCTGTATGAGCGGCGTTGGTGTTACACTGCACTGAGAGAGAAAGAGAGATAGAGAGAGAGCCGTTACTGTGTTCACTCTTAATGCTCTCTTTAAGTATAGACAGTTAGACAGTAATGTGAACGGCCTTTAACATTACAGAAGGTACAGTTAATGCAATATGATGTAAATACATCTACACATTCAGCAACATCCCAGAAGCCAACAAACTGTTTCTTATTCCCTCAGTTTTTAGATCCATTGTTTTATTACAAGTCGTTTCACCGAATCAAAACCAAGATCATAAAAAACATCCACTCTGTGGACAGGAAACAGCTCTTAATCAAGCTGTTCTATTAATATACCACAGATTTATAAAATCAAAAATTCATTTATGTGATGTGTAGGCCTCCAACGTCTTGAGAACAGTTTGGGGAAGGCCCCCTTATGTTGCAGCATGACCTCATAAAGCAGGCTTCAGAGCCTGACCTCAACCCCATCCCACAATTTTGGGATGAACTTGGACTGAGATCATATCCAGTTCCTCTTGTTCCACATCTGTGTCTGATTTTAAGAAAATGCTCTTCTGGATAAATTACAAAATAAACACACACACTCCAAATTCTTGCAGTAAAACATCCCTGAAGAAGGAAAGCTTTCAAAGCTGCAAAGGGGGAATCAACTTAGAATGTGATGTTATAAAGCACCAGTGGGTGTAATGTGTGGGAGTCCGAATACTTTTGTCCACATGTATGTTTTAGATTTAAGGAATGCAGCAGAACTAAATTAAATCCCGAATCAAATGGTCCAGTCTGGGCAACGTAGTGGTGCCACGGCTGGTGCTCTTGCAAGGGTTTAACTACTGTGAAGGATGGACAAGGTCCTTTCTGTGTGAAATTTGTATGTTCTCTCCGTGTTTGCATTGTTATATACGGGAGCTTTGGTTTAAAATCTCGATGATGTAGACATGCCATTTGGTAATGCTCGTTTCTTCACTTTTTACCTTACGATTGCTGGGATAGGCTCCAGTAACCATGATCAGAATATGTAGATATAAAAGTGATTTTTGGTATGAAACGCTTTGATGCTCTGAAACAACCTGCCACTCGGCTTCTGTTGGGAGGGATAGGAACGTTTTAAGCTCCTGAGGTTCTCTTATCTTTTTTTTTTTTAACAGAAGTGTAGAGTACATGAGAATGTTGGTAAAATGAAGGCAACGAAAGCACCTAACTGTACAGATAAAGAACCAGGGACTGATATACCTGAGTCATACGGCTGAAGCAGAACCACAAAGAACCCACTGAATCTCGAAAAACTGTGAATTGCTGTCTGTAGTGTGTGTTAGTACTGTACTGTAAACCTGTAACGATCCCCACTCTGCTGCTGAGAACTCATTTACTCCACTGTCAGATCATATTTATATCAGATGGGTACAAAGATTTTAATTCTATTTTGTAATATTTATTTGATCCTGTATCAGAAGCTTTTAAATCAGTCATTTGTACCTTTAAAATAAATTTGTATTGATTTTGTCATATTTCTTTGCTTGCAAATTCTGGTTGGTTAAAAGAATAACAGGAGGTAATGTTCCAAATCCAGTACAGTGAGGAGGAACCCTGACGAATCGGGCTGAGGGCTAAACTGTACCAGGAGGAGGGTCGAAGGCATCAGCGCACCCTTCTGATGCTCGTAGACCTGATGTGCTCTGCGTCAGTGTGGCAGGTCAGAGTTCAGTGCAGCTCACTGAAACCCCACATCAGATCCAAACTGGACAGTTAGAGATCATGTGATCAGGTTTGATTATGAGATCAATGCAGAATTAAAGGTTCTGTACATTTACTTTTTTTTTTACATACTGTTTTCTCATTTCCATGCGCAGGGGGCGGTCAGGGGTCTATCCATATCCATACATGAAAGTTCCAGTGTTGTGTGTATGGACACTTACTAATATACACTATTTTTTTTTTGTTATAAATGCTAAGCGTGCAGCCATGTCACGAGTCCTTCAGTTCATTCATTCATTATCTTCCGCTTATTCCTTTATGAGGGTCGCGGGGGGGTTCCCCATGCCCATCCAGGGGAGA
>JAOUQT010336901.1:0-13079 GCA_025769995.1 Xyliphius kryptos | reverse complement strand
GAGTGGTGTTGTTATCGGTATCACTGAGTGCACCGATGTGAGAACGGAGACACTGAAGCTCGGCATGAGTGGCGGTTCTCAGACGGAACGTGGGTTCTGGGTGCTGTGTGATGTTTCAGACATGCAGATCTGAGAGGACGGTGCTGCTGCTGCTGGGTCACTTCTCTCTCAGCTGCAGGACGCAGCACGACCTCGCCGCTCTGCATGAGTTTGATTTCACTCTGTGATCATCTCAGGAGAACCACAAACCAAGTTGATTTAAGTTCAGTAGTTTTAAATGTTACCTTTATTTGGGGCATGCTGCCATGGTAACCATTCTATTATAGGTTTAAGAAAAAATGTATCATCATTATATTCACACACACACACACACAAACATACATATACACACACACACACACAAACTCTTTACAAACGCTGTGCAGAAGACTTTGGGGGAGTGTATTGCGTGCATGGTACTCTCTCTGTGGCAGCAGTTTGGGGAAGGTCACTTCCTCTGCTGTAAGGTTGCCACAGTTACAGCTCAACCATCATCTGTCTCATTACTGCACAGAACGGTTTTATTGATCTGAGACGAACAGATTTCTGATGACATGATATGATGAACACGTGATTACATTACTGTGTGTGTGTGTGTAGGAACTGGTGTGCATACGTGGTAACAAAGACGGTGAGCTGTGTGGTGGAGGACGGTGTGGAGACCTACGTGAAGCCCGATTATCAGCCGTGCTCCTGGGGGGTGCAGTGCGCCCGCGTCCTCGTGTGAGTACTGAGGGTTTAAAGTCACGTCTGAGAAATGAGGCTGTGAGGTACGACAGCGCAGCGCCTCGCACAGTGCACTCGCTCCATGTAGCTCGAACCCTGCGCTGGTGTGGCAGCACATGTCTGTGTGAGCAGCTATTCTCAGTCCCTGCAGACAGGAGGCGTCTCACTGCTGAACACACTCTGAGAATCAGCACAACACTAAACCTGAACAAACCTGCTGCCGAGAAGAGATGCCACGCAGGCCGCTCTGACAAAACAGCACGAGAACAAAGAACGCTGATGTTTACATTTTTTATTATTTATACTTTTGTTGAAAAGCTTCGCTTTGATTTCATGATTCTTTGCAGCAGCTTCAAAGTTCAAGCCTTCATTATTTTGAAGAGAGATATTTTCATAGAGAGCAGAGTATTTAAAGGTACATAAAGTTCAGGTTTATTTATTGTGGAAGAATATTGCTGTCCGTTTTTATTGCTATTCATGTTCAGAAAACGTCTGGTGTCAGCGCGGTCATGTTCGTCCCGTTCGGACGACGACCCAGAGTGGGCTTTGAGTTTGAGACCCCTGATCTGCAGCATCATGTCCTGAAGAGTTCAGGATCCACTCTGACCCACTTTAACCCAAATCACACAACAACAGCAAAGCTCTACTGCAGAGGCAAAGGAGGAAATATTAAATGAAAACAATGTATTTCAAAATAAAAGTCTGCATGAGATCATTTATTTAAAAATTGCAGAATTATCACATTTAATTACATTTAGGCATTGAGCAGAAATTCCAGCTTAATGGTTGATGGCCTTACGGCCTCCTTAAGGGTTAAGGGTCCTGCTTAAGAGCCACATTCATAACTTCAGCAGACCTGAAATTGGAACCTTCAACCTTTGAAGTCATAGAACGAAAGAAAAAAAGTCAAATTCACTGAAGATTTAAATAAATTCTCATTAGATTTTTACGTGTAAAAGACGTTTGAGGCCCGAATGTGGAATGAAGCCAGATTAAAGATAGTTTGTGCTGATGAAGCGCAGCTGGGGCATTCTGGGAAAAGCCTTTCACCAGTGTTTCTGAATGAACCACGACTTTAAGGTCACAGCGAATCAGAAAGAAACCGGAGAACAGAAGCCGTAATAAGAAGCAGTTGTTGAAGCGAGTATGTAAGGAATGAGATGACACTCCATTCCAACGCTCCAACCACACGTCTCCGGCTCCAACCAAAATACCTCCTCTTATTTATACTGCAGATATTTTAGGGACAATGAGCTTCTCTCACTCTCACTGCAGGAAATACAGAACACATGGCTTATCGGGTTGCCAGGTATATTATTTGAAATTAAAGTAGATCTTTAAGTTAAAGCTTCATTCATCCGCCATCACTGAACCAAAAAAAGAGAGGAAGAGGAACTTGAGGTTCATGAGATTCCTTACGTTCTGTAGAAATGGAGGTCAGTGGTGATTAGATGTTGAGGTGTAAACTGCGACGTTTCAGATGGTGGAGCTGAACGGCATCATCTCCGATTTCTGATGCACTGCTGTGTGGTGGGTTACAGGTATCGCACATACATGAGGCCACGCTATAAGGTGGCGTATAAGATGGTGACAGAGATGGAGTGGAAGTGTTGTCATGGTTACAGTGGAGAGGACTGTAACGATGGAGGAAACGGAGGCACCAGCACACAGATTTCCACAGCCAGACCCTGGTCCAAACCCTCCAATCCGGGACAGACTGGACAGAATGGAGGTGGTATGTTTATTAATTTACTCGTAATTACAGACATAAAAATCACGCAGAGCGCTGGACCTGAAAAGATTGTATTAGCCTGAAGATCGGGGACAACAGACTCTGGGTAATAAGATAATATGGGCGAGATAATAATGAGATATTAATGAGAATGTTAACTGAGTCACTGTGGATCCAATGGAATCTTTCAGAACGTACGTGTCATGGTTTTATTACCATTGATTGCAGAGTTGACACGGCCCTTGTCTTTTTCACAGGGAGACAAGACAACGACAGAATGAAGCAGCTGGAGGACAAAATCCAGCGTTTAACCAAAGACCTTCAGGATCTGAAACGGCCAGGAGTCAACGGTGGAACGACGCCGGCCGACGCAGCGCAGCCGGAAATGAAGGAGACAATCGACAGCATCCAGACGAGGTTGGACCAGCTGTACAACAGAACCCAGGACCATGACAGAACGCTGGACAGCATCAACAACCACCTGAGCAATGGAAGGGGGGGGAATGATTTGGATGGAGATGTGGAAGGAAACACATACAACAATTTCAAAGAGGAAATCCTGCGTGAACTGGAGCGCAGGGTCTCGTTGTCTTGCGCAGCGTGTCAGGCCGGCGTGGATGACCTCCGGAGGCAGCAGCAGAGGGACAGAGAAAAGATTTCGGCTTTAGAGAAAAAAATCAATGACCTGGAGCAGCACAACCGTGTGCTCTTGGATGGATTACGCCGGGATCTGAGTCGAGCTCAAACCTGCTGTGAGAAGACCAAAGACCTCGAGAAAAAGATCAGCGATGTGGATAAGAGGGTCATCACGACGACAGAGGCATGTAGCAGCATTGAAGATCGCTTGGACAAGGAAATTAAACACCTGGTATGCTGTAGGAATACAAGTGAATCTGGCGGGGCCGGGGGGACGCCTGATGAAACCCTGAGAAGGCATCTCCAAGACCTGGAGAGACGCCTGAACAACACGCTGCAGAGGACAGAGGAAACCTGCGACCAAATGGAAAACAATTTAAAAGACTTGTTCCAAACTGGTATCAGAAATCTACGTGGTGAAGTTACATCTCGTCTGGACAGTCAGGACTACAGGCTCAGAGATGTTGACCAGGATATTGGCAAAGTAAAGGGGACCATCTTTGAGCTGGACAGAAGATTAACTCATCTGGACAATATCACTTCATATATGGACAGGAGGATTATTGAATGCTCAGTTTGTTCTGGGTTTAATAGACCATCTGGATCTGGAGGAGAAGGAGGAGGAGGAGGAGGAGGAGGTGATGTTCAGCCTGTGGACAATACCAATACGGAGAAGTCCCTGGAATGGAGGGTTATTTCTAACGAGGCTGAGATCAGGAGGTTTGACACGAGGCTGAAAGATATCTCAGTCTCTGGAGACTCTTTACTCGATAAAGTCA
The DNA here is from genome assembly GCA_025769995.1 of Xyliphius kryptos. NCBI lineage: Eukaryota > Metazoa > Chordata > Actinopteri > Siluriformes > Aspredinidae > Xyliphius > Xyliphius kryptos. Next base: position 9,167 of record JAOUQT010336901.1, on the reverse strand, counting down.
TTAATCTCAGCAACGATGTTGACAAGATCAAAGTGGTGACCGGTGACAACAGTGAAGTCTTTACTCGTGTGGTTACTGAGCTTGAAAACTGTCAGATGGACCTCTGCAGGACTGTCCAGGATGACTTGAGCAAACTCAAGAACATCACCAACCACGCCATGGACAAATGGCAAACGGACATGACATACGTTAAGAGCAAGGTGGAGTCCGGATGCTCAGATGTCTGCACCACCCTCCAGGAGGAAGTCAGTAAACTAAAAGAGGATGTGCAAAACTGCAAGATAAGTCTCGGTAGCCCAAGACAGCCAGGAACCACCCCAGGACCAGGAGACCTCCACGAGGATGAGAAAACTCTGGACGGCCACAGTGTGATCAGCAACAACAACGCCAACCTCAGGTCCATCCAGGGAGAGTTATCTCAGGTCATATTAACCTTCAGCTCCATCAACGACACCCTCAAAGGGCTGGAGCACAGCGTCCAAAAGCACGACAGCGCCATCACAGATCTGGGGAACACGAAGGACAAAATCATTTCGGAGATCGATAAAATCCAGCAGGAGGTCACCGAGCACGCCGAGGACAGCAAACTGCGCTTTGACCACATCGACCGCGAGATCAAGCGCTTTGGGAACAACTTTGTCGTGGAGATGGGCGAGTGTAAGAGAACCGGGAGCGGGTTTGACAAGAGAATCTCAAAACTTGAAGGAGTCTGTGGCCGGCTTGATTCAGTATCCGAGAGCCTCCAGAGAATTAAAGATGGTCTTAACCAACATGTGGCCGGACTGTGGAACTGCGTCAACGGACTTAATGCCACGGTGATTGAACACAGCAGCTTCATAGACACAGTGGAAAGCACACATCTGGACAGTATTCATGGCAAGATCAAACATCTGAACTCCTCAGTGATGCACCTCCTCAAAGAGTTGAGGAGCCTCACGGCGCAGGACCTCACAGGTTTGTCATTAACCTTCACACATCACTAATAAAAAACATAGGAAACGCTCTCAGCAAATGTTCTATCAGAGACGTTATCTGTGTTTCATCCAAACCCCTGACTGACAGAACGTTCATTACTGATCACTGAGTCCTTACGTACAGATCATCATCTCAGACACCAGCGCCCCCATTCAGTCATTCAAAAAACAAACACAAACTGAAAACAGCTGCTTTTAACCCCCCTCCCCCCTCTTACTGTTACACAGGGTTACCAGGACCCCCGGGTCCTCAGGGAGAGAGAGGAGAGCAAGGGTATCAAGGACCACCTGGACTTCCTGGACCAGAAGGACCACCAGGACTTCCAGGATCAGAGGGTCCAAGAGGACCACCAGGTGAAGACAATTAATGATTTCAGCCTTTTTGGGACCAAATGACAAAATCTGAAAACAGCTGCTAGCGAAAGGTAGCGTATGTGTAACTAGCATCATGTTAGCAGGTTAACGTGCACTCCTTTATCAGATGCGCTTAGACGGAAAGCTAAACTGAAACAGATCAGGTGTTAGTTCAGTGGGAGGAGCCTGATGGATGAATCATGGCGTGGATGAGGTTCGGCGTGACCGCTGCTGATCCACAGCTGCAGTTTCACTTATTGTACAAAACCACAAACATCTTTCATTTTTAGAGGTTTGTTAGTGTTGACAGCGTTGCTGCGCTGTACTGCCACCTTTAGGCTCTGCGCACCATCACTGCTTTTTCTTCAGTGTTGTTTGTACTTTAATGCGCTTTATTTCCATCTCATCTGCAGCGTTTTCATTGTTTTTTCTTTTCTTTTCTAAAAACAATTAAGAACAATGACAACAGTGTGTTTTTAAAGCAAATGGATGACACTGTGTGTGTTTGTGTTTCAGGTCTCAGGGGAGAACAAGGTAACACCTCATTCTTTACTTCTCCTTCATTAAAAAATGAGTTTTGATATGAAATTACTTAATAGTTTGACCACAGAAGCGTGGTTTATCCCGTATGTGATAGTAATGTCTATGTTGTGTGGAATATCAGGTCTCCCGGGGGCTGACGCTCACGTTCCTCGTGTCTCCTTCTCTGCTGCTCTCACCAAACCGCTCACTTCACCTGGAACTATCGTCTTCGACAAGATCTTTGTTAATGAGGGAGACTTCTACGATCCACAGACCGGTACGGATCCACATGACACCACAGGATCAAACATTAAACCTCAGATCCTGTAATAAAGATAACGAGCTAATTAAGTTTATCACTGAATAACAGTCTACCAGCTCAGTCGTTCACTTCCTGTTTTGAGAGTATAGCGATGTAAGATCTGAACTCCCCTGGACATTTATCATGAAATACACTATGTCTTTGATGCATGTGTGTGTATGTGTGTGTGTCTCTGTGTGTGTGTGTGTGTGTGTGTGTGTGTGATCGTGAGATGTTTAGATGTTTTGTGCTCTTCAGTGTAGAAGTCTGTCTTTTATTCAGTTTTGTTGATTTTGAAGTCTTCATTCAGATTCAGTACTGAAGTTTTGGGTTTCTCGCTGTACCTCAGGTATCTTCACCGCTGCAGTGGATGGTCATTACTTCTTCAGTGCAGTTCTGACCGGTCATAAGAACGAGAAGATTGAGGCTGTGCTGTCCAAGTCGAACTACGGGATGGCCCGGGTGGACTCGGCGGGGTATCAGCCTGAGGGTCTGGAGAACAAACCGGTTCCTGATAGCAAGCAGACGCCTGGGTCACTGGCCGTGTTCAACATTATCCTCCCGCTGCAGGCACGTGACACCGTGTGCATTGACCTGGTGATGGGAAAACTCGCCCACTCTGTGGAACCCCTCACCATGTTCAGTGGAGTGCTGCTTTACGAGGATTACTCCTAACGACCGGGTCGACCTGCGGCCCGCTGGCTTTCTTTTCTCCCTGATGGATGTGCCACTTTATTTCCATTAGAACTCCTGGATTCTTTTTTTTTTTTTTTACCAGAAACTACTGTTGTATTGATACTGTTGTTATTTCTGTTGTTGTTATTGTTTTACGTTTCCTAACCTTTTTTTTCCTGAGGACATGTGCTGTGGGGTCCAAATCACAATCACTGTATTGTCATGTGATCAGATGAATTAGCATTAGTCGCACTCACGGCAGCTCTGTGTGTGAATGAGTTTCAGCAAAATAACTACAATCAACAATGTCATTTTTGACTTTAAAATGCAGTTAGTATTTATTAAACCTCTTACAAACATGTCTACAGTTTAATACCTAAGTATTTAAAGTAAAGTTGATGTTTTATGAGGTCAGTGTGGAGAATCTCAGTTAGCATGATGCTAAGTGTAAGTAGTTATAATAGTAGCGGGTAATAATTTATTAGCTGATGCACCGAAAACTACAAAGTTGATGTGTCATATCTTTACAGATTTGGTTGGTTCAGTGTCTCAGAACTTAACATTTAAATGTTTAAGGAATCAGTTTTGCGTGAGTTTCATCTGATTTGCGCGGCAGTAAAATCCACTAAAGACAGTTTTAGTACAGTATAGTACAGGACAGTACAGTATAGTACCCGTGTCTCATTGTATTTTTTTCAGTAAGCCTCTCATTCAGTTTATTGAAGTTAATGAATAATCAGAAAACTGCTCATGTTATCAGCATTAGTTTATTATCTGTATAAATCAGTTTATTCAGATCCATTTTAATTGTATAAAACGAATATTAATTTAACAATGTAAGTGAAGACTGTGATACTTTACTGTTACTGATCCCTCCTCACACTATTTAGCTTAGCATTAGCTAATTAGCGTTTAGGAGCATGTTTAATATTAGCACTGTTATTTAATCCCGGTGATCTCAATAATTATAAACAGAATAAATATTATAAGAAGATTATATAGTTTAAATATTTTACTGTACTAACGGCCTGACGCTGCAGCGCGTAAGAAAAATCTGCTTAATCACAATCAGTGTGTGTGTGTAAACATTTTGTTATGTATATTTTTAGATTTAGAATTTTGTGCACCTTTCAGACGTTTGACTGACCCTCAGTAAACACGCGACTCAGAGAACATCAGACTCTCAGCTGAATGAAACGTTATTCTGTTTAACAAAACCAACTGCTTTCTACCAAAATGTATTTTAAAAAGAAAAGTTATAAAATATAATAATACAGAGACGCCAGATAAAATACACCTGAGATTAAATCAGCCTGAATCAACTGAGTGCTAATCAGTGGAATTATGTTAGCATTAGCATTTAGCATGTGTCATGTTGCACCGCAATGAAAGTTAGATTTATTAAAACCTCACAGGAAATACTACTTGAACTTTGAGTCACAGTAAGCAGTATTAACATGAGTGTTGGTAATAAATGTGTCTGACGGAGTCAAAACCAAAGACAAACAGAGCCTTTAATGATCAGGTTTAAACTTTAAAAAGCCAAATATTTTATAGATGATATAAAACTGTTACTCTGAACTTTGGATATGAACGTCAGGGCCGCTCACTGTTTCACTCCTGTTTGTTTTGTCTGTTGTCCTTAGGAAACACATGTTTCAGTGAAAATGTAAAGATATGAGTGAATTAATGGAATCCATGTGAAGCGCTTCTCACGCTTTCATCTGAATATGGATTTTGGCAGCACAAGTTTTAAATAAAGATTTTTTTTAATTTCACAGAGTACAGTGTGTGAAATTAGTGTGTCATTATCAGATTCATGCTGGGGCTAGTATGCTACTGAACCAGGCACGCTGCATGTAGCATGCTAATCAGTCTGTGTAGATGATGTTCAGGGTGAGATCAGATCAGTAAACCATCTCAGTTTATTCAGCTGTTGGTGATGGTTATCTGTCCTCTGTTCTCACTGAGGTACCAAAACATGAACATTACCTCACTGTGGAAAATATGGGCTGGCTTCATTTATTTGATAATTAGCAGTTTGGACCTCTGAAGTCAAGCAGGAACTTTGGATTCATGAAAAACAAAGATTCCACTGAACGTTGGGCATGGTGGTTCAGTGGTCAGGGTGTTGGACTATCAATCAGAAGGTTGTGTGCTCAAATCCCAGGTCCACTGAATAACCACTGTGGGTCCTTGAGCAAGACCCTTAACCCTCATTGCTCCAGGGCTGCTGTATGGAACCTGTATGATACTTGTAAGTCGCTTTGGATAAAAGCGTCTGCTAAGTGTAACTGTAATCCATGTCAACTACAGCTGGTACAATGATGAGGTAATGAAGTTTCAGCATGCAAACAAACAACTCCAACTCCCAGAATGCAGCAGAAAAAGCCACACTCACAAACGAAGCTGTGGGTCCTTGAGCAAGACCCTTAACCCTCATTGCTCCATGAAAAAAAAAGTGTCTTAAAAGTGTCTGCAAAATGACCAAAATGACCAAAATTGAAATTGTGTGTGAGAGAGAGAGAGAAAGACACTGTGTTGATAAGATTATGAGAACTAACCATGTTTCCTGTTGGTGCAGCTTGTTTCCTGAAACCCAATTAATCGATCAGTCCTTCAGTTACATTAAAATAATAAATGAATAAAATAAATAATCAAATCAGAGTTTTATTAAAGATCTATTCCTTTTAAATGTAGAATTAAAGTTTATTTAACAGAAGCTCCGCCTCCTGAGTTACAAATGTATGATGATTATTAGCAGGAGCAGCAGTTGGAGGTGGAGAATGCTAATGTACTTTAGAATTATTAAACTGTTAGAGACACAGCGGTGGTGCAGCAGACACTGGATCCTCCACCAAACTTTAATACAGCTGTTTCATACAGACAATTACAGCAATGATGAACACACCTTCAGTTTTAGATTCTTCTACAGACAGCATGTCTACAGCACAGGACACAGCACATGCAACGTAATAATCATCACCTGCGCAGGGTCAGGGTCAGGGTCAGGGCATGATGCTGTCGTAGCCATGGACGCCACATTTCTTCCCGGCGATCTGGCAGCCGAACATCAGAGCTTCCTGTACGGTCCCTCCTGCAGGAGGAGGAGAGAGACTGTCTCACTGACTTTGTTCTGATCACATTCTATCCTGTGAGTTTGTGGGTCGTTGTATTTACAGTTAATCAGTGGACGGTCAGTTTCTAACCTTTAGACAGACGGTAAATGACGGCGGCGTTGAACGTGTCACCAGCACCCAGCGTGTCCACCACCTTCTCTGGAGGAAACGCATCTGAGTGCAGGATCTGTCCATCAGGCCCCATCGCATCCGCCCCTTTCTCCGCCCACGCGCAGATTAGCACCGCCCTAAATCCAACCAGGTATCCAGATCAAATGTTTACACTCAAAAAATCCACATTAATACAGGATCCGCGTGACTGCACGACCCACAATGCACTGCAGCACGTGCTCAAACCCTGATCACATGAACATCCTGAAGAAGCTCCTCCTCCTCCTCCTCATCATCATCAATGCCATGTTTTCATCTACACATGTATGAATTCTTTTTTATGAATACATATTTATTATAAATGATTCATTTAATGTGTACAGATTTATTTTGATCCTGAAACTGAAGCTTTAATGAGAGTTGATGGTAAGATGATTCTGTACCCGGGTTTCACACGACTGTACAGTCCTCTCAGTGCATCAGGGGCGCTCTGAAACCCAAAATCAGCTGCCACGTCTTTACTAACAAACACCTGTACACACACACACACACACAAAAACATTTAGACTACAGATTTACTGGGATGTTTTTAATGATGATGATGAAACTGTTGAAGGTGAATGTTTTACCACGTCTCCATGAGAGAACAACTGGTACAGTTGTGGGCGGGGCTTCTCTATCTCTATGGAAACTGTAATTCTGTTCCGTTCTTCCTGCTTCAAATTGAAGTTTCTCACCTGTTCAATCATCTTCACCTGGTCCTCAGTGTTACGGCCCTTTACCCACACGCCCGCACACACACACACACACACACACTGTACTACAGTAGGGTGTTTTATGATAATGAGTTGATGATGTAATGGGTAAGTTTTTTTTTTTTTTTTACCTCAATATGAATCCATGAGAACTGATTCAGATCCAAATGACAGAAATCAGATGCAGTAACATCAGGTAAGTTCCTGACAAAACACACACTTTCATTGTATGTGTGTATAAATATTTTGTATACACTAACACTTCAAATGGTGGAGTTTGCTTATCAGTCACAATTAGCATAGCAATTAGCATAGCAATTAGCATAGCAATTAGCATAGCAATTACTAAATGTGCCATACACAGTGTGATCAGCAGAACGTTTCACAGTGAGATGAGTAGATTCATTGATTGATTGATCAGTAGTTTACAGCTGATGAATCAGAACTGCGATCATCACTGGAACCTACAGCAGCACACTTCAGGGAAACTCCAGATGAAGGTTTGTGTTCAGATCTGCTTAGATTATTTTATTTTCAAATCTGTAAAACTGAGAATTGCATCATTAAACTCTAGTGTGCGCGCAGCTGTCACAGAGACGTCACGTGACTCACTTCTATTATTACTATTGTTATTATGAATACAGCAGCGGCAGGCCGTCAGGACCTTCTAAATCTTCTCTGTGGCCTAAAGAACATCTGAATCACAGATATAATGTAATTACATTTTGTCTGCTTTCCTTTCATAGCGTTTCCCCGGTTAAGCCGCTTCCAGATGTGTATCTTTTTAATCAAGCATTTAACCAATCACATTTCAGCATCATTTGTTGTCAGGAACAAAATAATCTGTCCGAGGTCTTTACTGGTCATGCTACGGTCCGGTGGCATTAAATAAGTGTCACTCAAACTGTTGCTCCATCAATCAGATTTTGCGTTGGTAACACCAAGGCCCTCCAGTAGGCGTACGTTACGTAAGCGTATTCCCGCTCTCTGACTGGATAAAACTTCTGTTGTGCAGACATTTTCAGCAAATTAAAACGTATGTCAGAAATATGACTCTCAGCATTAGCTTTAGAGAGAATTACAAACTTCTGATGGAACTGTGAGAAACAGGAGGAGGCGGGATTCTGGACAGATGATGATCCGGATTAGCCGGGAGGTTGGGTGAGTTATTTGAGGTTGTAGTTGGTGATGGGTGAGGTGTCGCCGCTGAAGCTGCAGGTTCAGCTCATTATCTAATTATCCGATACTTTTATATAAACAGAATAATGACCGCCATGTGGATCGATTCAGACGGATCATTACATATGATATAGGTGTGAAATGCACAGCTGGAGTACTGTATTACTGTAGAATTAGGAATTGATTGATTGATTGGTTGATTGATTGATTGGTTGACTTTAGGCTTACGTGTCATAAAGCAGGACGGTGCGGGAGCCTGAGTTCGGACAAACTACACAACACGCGCATGGCGTCTCGCCGCACCGCTGCCAGCTTACGTTTGAAATATCCACCCCACGTCGTGTGAAGTCCCCCACGATGAAGCTAACACAGCAGAGACAAAAGCACAGCACAGGGTTAATCATCTACTGCACAGCGACAGACTGCGGAAACCTGATCATAGCGCCACCTCCTGCTGTGGAACTGCGTTATAATGATGCTGCACTGTAATCCTGAGACCAACCACAAGATGGCAGATGAGGGGACTTCACCAAAAGAAAGTGCATGCTGATGCAACACACACACACACACACACACATACACACACACCTGTTCATGTGCAGGATGGTGCGTGTCCCATTGTTCTGGTTGCTAATGACGACAGAGGCGGGGCATGTGCACTGAGCATGCTCCTTGAGGTGAGATGTATCAATATGATACAGTTTAAAATCATTCATGATGAAGCTATAGAAACACACACACACACACACACACACACACACACACTACAGAATTGTAGTACTTAATAAATAACTGGCATTAACAGGAACTTTAACAGGAACTGTTTGCATCATTGTTTTAGAACTGGTACCATAGTGAGGTCACGGACCAAGAACTTCAAGCATGAGATGGTTATTGTACAAAATGGTAATAAATGTCTTATTCAATATTCATTAGGATACATTTAAATAAACAGAAGCTCCGCCCACAGTAAGTTCCTACAATGTTGAGATCATTCATCATTAAAAATGTAACAGAATTAATATAATTTATAATATAATAATAAACAGCTACCCCCCCCCCACACACACACACACACACATGTTACAGTATATGAACACTGCAGATTACAGATTCAGTAATAATAATAATAATAATTATAACTCACTCAGCGATGGGGCCTGCAGATAAAGAACCC
>JAOUQT010336900.1:0-23841 GCA_025769995.1 Xyliphius kryptos | reverse complement strand
GAGCAATGAGGGTTAAGGGTCTTGCTCAAGGACCCACATTGGTAACTTCACTGGACCTGGGATTTGAACCCACAACCCTTAGATTGCTAGCCCAACACCCTGACCACTGAGCTACCACTCCCAAACCTAATTGCAGACGCCACCAACATAAAAATTACTAGACTAAGATGCCTATAGAGGTCAAGAATCCATCTTTGCTAACTGAAGGTCTCCAGTTCAATTCCCGTTTCCATCAAGTATTATGGTTGAAGCGTCCTTGGGCAAAGCAGCTAAACCCAATTGCCGTGTACAGGGCTGCCCACCGTGTGCTCACTTTACCAGTGTGTGTGTATGTGTGTGTTTCACTGCACGGCTGGGTTGAATGTAAAGGACAAATTCCTCTGTGTGCAAGCAAAGAAGTCCATACAGATCACTAATCATAAGATTCAAAAGATGAAATATAAAGAACTGCACCAATATAGACATGTCTGGTAAGTGGTTTAAAAATGCAAACTGATTGTACCAAATAAATTGGCATTTCGAAAAAGAAAATCATGAGTGTTAATGTTTTCAAAAACTGTCCTGAATGCATGAAAATTCTGAGCAATATGACCACACAGACTAATGTTACAAAATAATACATTTTTATAGAGGTTCTGGTTAGACAATGCTACGTGGTGTTGGACTAGCAATCAGAAGGTTGGGGGTTTAAATCCCAGGTCCAGTTACCAATTTGGGTCATTGAGCAAGACCCTTAACCCTTATTGATCCAGGGTTCTGTATCAAACCTGTGTTCTGACCCCAACCAAGTTGGGATACCTGTAAGTCGCTTTGGATAAAAGCGTCAGCTAAATAAATAAATGTACATGTAATGTAAATGTAAATAATTAGAAAGGACGAACTACATTTCTGGTCACAAATGTACAAATCTGATGGATGGGGGTTTAAATCCCAGGACGATCAAAATTAACAAATTTGGCCCTTGTGTCATGGTTGAACTTGTACTTTGACCTAAGGAAGTCCAGAAAGGACATATGCTATCATTTCTTCAAGTTGTTATTACTAGATAACAAACTTGTTATTTTTAAAGGACCAGATACGGTTTTGTCAATACCCCTGACAGGGTTTGTGTTACTTGGGATTATCAAGTTTAGGGCGCTTGGCACACAGGGGCAATTTAGAGCATTTAGTTTACCTTAAATTGACTGTGGGAGGAAACCGGAGAACCCGGAGAAAACCCACACTGGCACAAGGAGAACATGTAAACTCCACCCAGATTGGGATTCAAACCGGGAATCCCCAGAGCTGAGAGGCAAACGGACTAACGGAAATGTTTCTTGGAAATGTGCAAAGCAGAACCATGCAAGCACATCAAGTGTAGCATTATGGGCAGCCCAGTGGCATTAGTTATGAAAAATGTTCATTAAATGACTTATTATAATAAATAAATAATAGTAATTTATAATAATCATTTTAAATATTTTTCAAATCTGATATCATTACTATAGTTAAATTGTATAACTGAATTACCCAACTTCTGGATAGTTCTGGGTAAAAGAATTTTTAAACCTTAAGGTTATACTTAATTTAAAGAATAATTAACCCCATCCTGATGTTACCTGAAGCCAAACTTGTCCATAGCAATAGCAAAGTGGCGTGGCTGTTCATAGCAGTGATAGATGTTTCGGTCATCCATAGGGATCAGATCCACATCGCTGAAGATGAAGCAGTCATACTCTGCATGTTTAAGAGCCTCTGTATATCCTACATTCAGCAGTTTGGCTCTGTTGAAGGTGTCCTCTCCGAGCTACAAAACAACAGGGTCAAGATTATATTTACACTCACAGTCAGTAAAAGTAATACTCATCTTAGAGATAATTGCTGGGGTAAAGTATTTCAGCCAATGCACCAGCCTTCAAACTGAGTATAGTAGGAAGTAATAGCAGTCATACAGCTGCATTGCTTAGAACATTAACAAGTGATGACAATATAGGTCCTAAAGTTAAAAAGTACCTGCAAAACTTCAAAAACACACTACTAACTCAAAACCCGAAAGGTAAGGTCCTGATTAAACATTATATGCTGATAGGCAACAGCAAGCACACATCCAGGCGACGTACATAGGGATCTATCTGGAGGATTATTCTTTTACTCATGCATATATTTATAAAGGGCCATATAATGTCACACAATAAAACTTGAGAGGGAGTTTTTTTTATCGCACATAAAATCACATCATGGTTGTTGGCAAGCGCTGTAGATCATTACGGCTGTGATGTAATTCATAATAAAACAAATCCTCAAATGATTTATTGCCTCTACATTATAGTTCAAAATGAGCCATTCGTTTATTAAGCCATGTCACAAAAGAATAAGAACACCATGTAATAGAAGACCAGAATTCATGGGATGTGCAATGAGTTAAGAAATAACAATATTAAGTTTATTGCCAAAATAACGCAAAATATTCTGAAAATCATGGAGCAGTAGGCTTGTGTGGGGCAGTCATAGACTTGTGGTTAAGAAACCAGCTTTGCCACCTGAAGGTCCCAGGTTTGATTCTAACCCACATTTGTCCCCAAGCACCATATAGAAGGCTGACTACCGATCCTGGCATGTGTGCTCACTTCACTCAGTGAGTGTATTTGTGTGTTTCACTGCATGGATGGGTTAAATGTGAAGATTTGGGGATGATAGCTTAGTGGTTAGGGTGTTGGACTATGAATCTGAAGGTTGGGGGTTCAAATCCCATAAAATTACCAATGTGGGTCCTTAAGCAAGGTCCTTAACCCTAATTGCTCCAGGGGTGCTGCATCAACCCTGTATTCAATCAAGTCGAGATATTTGTAAATCGCTTTGGATAAAAACGTCAGCCAAATGACCAAATGTAGGACAAAGTCCTCTGTGAGTGAGAACCGTAGGCAAAATGGATCACTTCACTTTACTTTAGCAACTAAGATGCGAAAACTAAGTAGATATGCAGGAAAAAACATTACCCAAACTGTGAGATTCGACTCGAGTTGATACACCAAAAACCTGTCAAATAATGGATCCACTCACTAAACTGTATGAAAAGGTATTACGTGCAGACAAAAAGATACACAAAACCAAACAAAAAAGTGTGAAAAAAAAACAAAACAAAAAAAGAATGGCAAGAAGCCGAGGATAAAAAAAAACAAAAAAAAAAAACATGGAGAACCAAAATCTACTGGTGAAGATCTGAGAAAATTTAGGGTATAAGATGAAAGGCGCACAATCCTTAGATAAAGAATAAACTTTACCAAAACCAGAAAATGATGGTCACATAGGAATAAACTGGCAACAACAAGGAAAGCTCTAAAACAAACCTGGTTAACATACTAAAAAGAACTTTTAAGTAAAATAACCATAAAGCAAACATTATGAAACAGAGTCCAGGAGCATAAATACAAAGATTATCTGACACTACATGTTAGGAGTGCTTTCCTCTTAAGCTATTTTGCAGTTCTGTTGTCTTTGTTTGATTCAACACCTGTATTTGGTCACATGGCCTTCTCTTCTCAAATCAGTTGCTTGTTTTTGTCTTTTCAATGATTTTTTTAAAAACCCTGGTCATTCATTACAGCTGCCTGCTTTGTCTTTAACCTCTCTAATTGCCAGCGGGTGGCGTGACACCTCAACCAATCAGGATTATTCTTCTCTACAAACATTGTCCAGCTGGTCTAGAAACATAAAACTATACTAGACAAAATAAAAGATTGCTATAAAAATATTGATGTTTCTCCAAATGTTATCTTGTAGCGAAAAAAAAATGATGGTATAAAAATCTGAGATATAAAGTTAAAAATCCTCTGGGATTTGATTTCTAGAGAAATCTATTCCTTAGTAAAACGATTATCCATACATGCAAATTTGGTTCAAACAGTATACACTCATGCCTGAAGTCATTTTAATGCCTAACTATAAGACGGGCCTTCGAAATCATTCATTCATTCATCTTGTGCTTAGTCCTCCCCGAGGGTCAAGGTGGGGTTCCCCGTGCCCATCCAGGGAAGAACATCTTGATACACCTAGGACGGGGTGCCAATCTACTGCTGGGCACACAGTCACACACTCACTTACACACTATATGGGGAAATTTAGAGCAATCGATTTACCTTGAATCCATGTTTTTGGAATGTGCAAAGAAACCCACGCAGACATGGGGAAAACATGGAAGCTTCACCCAGATTGGGATTTGAATCGGGAATCCCCAGCACTGAGAGGCGAACGTGCTAACCACTAAGCCACCTTAGTGGTTAGCCTGCCCTTGAATAGTTTATTTAAGGATAATTTATCTAATTTATTTTGTATATTAACATGTTTTGGAGAATGAGCTTAATAGGAGGTGGCTCATGCAAACTCCACAGAAGTTAACACATTGTTACCATTCCGACATTATAATCTTGGACAGATAAGGGTCAGTATTAAAATAAATGTTGTCATATTTACCAATTTAATGATTTATTCTTTCTTATTGCAGAAAGTAAGAATTACCCGTTGATCGCATAGAGCTGCATAATAATTAATAATAAAAAAAGGAACTCAAAAGTGCTGTAGTTTCGAAACTGAAACTAGATACAGCTACATTTTTTATACTTGTTTTCATTTTTATGAAATCTACTTATCAGCAGATGCAAATTGTATTTGTACAATAACAGGATGTTGTCTGTTTTCTGGTTAGTTTCAATTTCTTTGTACATAATTAAACACTAAGGCACAAGAGGGCGTGCATTACTGTGATTATTTCCCATGATTTATTCACAATAATGCACCGTGAGTGCCTTATTGCTTTTTTAAAATAGTTACAAACACACTACAATAATAATAATAATAATAATAATAATAATAATAATAGGTTAGGTTTCCTGTTTCTCTACTAATAAAAAATATCATCTAGTGGCCAAATTACGGATCGCAATTTATAAAAAGCATTGGGAAAATAATGTAATGTATTTTACGCATTGATAAGAAAGTGAAGCGGTCAGAGGTGTGCATTATTGTCAATAATGTAACAGCTGAACAAACAGCTCAGCCAATCAGTTTTAAGGACTGGAACTACCCGTTTCATCATTTTCATCATTGCATTGTTACACCAGTACACCAGTTAAACGCATTGCAAAATAATCCAGCAGCATGAAATTGTATTACTACGCTAAAGGAAGTATTCTGTTTTGAATACAAGGTGAAACAATAAGGTAGACGTGTCTATTAGAAAGCACAGTATGTAAAAAGTCCAGCACTGCTGTATCTAAACTAATCATTCAGCACAGCACATTGACACATTATTACCATATCAGTGTCTCGAAAGTGCTGAGAATTCTACGCCACTCAATTAATACCTGCTCTGGGGTGAGCCTGTAAAAATACTTATCATTAAACAGGGTAAAACAGTGCTTAGCAACGGATGCAGAGGAATAGATAAACTTAAGTCTTTAAATGTAGAACATTAGTGCATTTACAGATGCTGATCACACAGACTGATATATTTCAAATGGTAATTTATTTTAGTTTTTATGATTATAACTGACAACTCATTAAAATCCGAAATTCAGTATCTCAAAAAATTTTACTTTTGTGTTTTGTTTTTATATTTTTAACACACTCTAATAAGCTAATTAACTTAAAATGCCTGCAAATGGTCTCTAAACCTAGTTCTGTAGGCCCTACAATCAGGGGAAAGACTGTTGACTTGACGAAAAGACGACCACTGACACCTTGTACAAGGAGGGCAAGACACAAAAGGTAATTGCTAAAGAGATTGATTGTTCACAGAGCTCTGTGACCAATCACATTAATAGAGAGGCGAAGGGAAGGAAAAGATGTGGTGGAAAAAAGTGTACAAGCCATAGTGATAACCGCAGCCTGTAGAGGACTGTGAAACAAAATCATTTAAAAATGTGGAGCAGATTCACAAAGATATAATACACACCTCTGACCGCAGTTTGACTCCTTTTTATAAACTGTGGTCTGTAATTTGTGGTCTGTATTTGATTGTTAGAAAAAAACGGAAACACGTTACTCAGCAATCAGCGTTCATTTTAAAAACGGGACCACGAAAAAAACTGTTTATTAACCATTTTGCTTTCAATAAACACATTTATGAATTAAATCTTGTTTTTTTTTATTAAATTGTGTTTGAAAATGTTTAAAAAGCCATTCGAGTTTGTTCATTATTGTGAATAAATCACGAGTAAGAGGTGTAACGGCTATGTGTCATGCCTAATAACACTTGCATAATAGTGAATAAATTACAGGAAAGAGATGTAACACCTCTTTTCTGTGATTTATTCACAATAGTGCACGTGTCTTGTGTCTTATTGCTTTATGATACTTGCCTTCAAAGATGACTGCGTTAATAAGAATGGGTTTTTATTATCTTTTGTAATAGAGCGCAATGTAAATGAGAATGATTATCTATGATTTAAAGGCAAAATCCAATTTGTACCCAGCTGAGTTCTCAAGGTAACACCATGAATTGCATTTGCACTAAAAATCCAAGTGGACAAAATTTGCATGTAATCCGGTTAATTCCTCAGATCTGACTGTGTGATCCAATTGCGAGAACTATCAACTCATATCTCTACTCTGAAGTAAGTCATTTATTTCAGCTAAATGTTGTAAGGGCGACTGTTTTTTTGCACACTGGTTTTTCAGGTTGCTTACATCATTCCAGTGTTGTGGTTCTGATGCAGATTAACACAACATTAGAAAATGCTTTAGTCTGCCTCATTTTGTGCAAATGGAGCAACATAACTTTCATAAATACTTCACTATTTTATTTGAACTTCCTTTATTACTTTTTCATCTTATTTGTTCACTTTAAATTAAGCTTTAGATTTACTTTAGCCAAATCCACATAAGCCAACCCCTCTTTCAGGCTTTTCCTCTCAACAAAGAGCAATTTAAGAAAAGCAGAAAGCTAATATTTTTTGAGCAAGTTGATCAAAAAAAAAAAAAAAATCCAAACTCAGGACATGAATTACATTACAAATCTATAAATCTACAAGTCTTATTTTAGGGGTCTGTCTGACGCCTGTCTTCTTTTCCATCTACCACCAACAAATTGCAGGCATGGAGTTAAGAGAAAAAGTAATTTTCTGCTTGGTATGAATAGAAACCTAGGATTTGGAATGACAATAAGAAGTATGGCAGTTTGCACAAGCCCAGATACAGAGATGTAACAGACATATTCACTAAGACTCAGTGCATTAGCTTATTCCAGCAGTATATCACTCATGCAAATCCTTGTCCTTTGAGAGGCAATTAACCTCACCATGATTCAGCTGATCACCTGAGCGATGGCAGCCGACTACGGGCATGTCCTTCTGGCTTTCACTTTCTAAAACCTGGCCTACCTTTTGCCCGTTGCTATGGAGACCAATCAAGTCAAAACTCAGGCTGAGTGATCTTACTGTCTTACAGCCTGTTTGTGTGTGTGTGTGTGTGTGTGTGTGTGTGTGTGTGTGTGTGTGTGTGTGTGTGTGTGTGTGTGTGTGTGGAGACATTGTGCTGTGGACCGAGCAGGTGGGCACTGAATCACCGGTCCTGAGCCCACCGCAGATCTTGGCGAGGCCGTTTGCATGTTTTGATGACTCCGGCAGCAGATTTATTCATGTCTCTTTGATGTTGGTTGAATCACTGCACTCCACTGCTGCTCTTTAGACTCATCAGACCCAGGAGGAGCGGGCAGGGCCTCAGTAAGTGCCCACCCACTCGCTTAAGGGGCCCTCGTTGCTTTAAGCGGTCTGTTTAGAGGAACGCCACTCGAGCGCGGGTTTGAAGCGTCCGGCGCGACGTGCAGAATTCGGATCGTCAGTTTCATGTTCCTTCACTCTGAGGGAAAGATAAACCAGTGGAGTTCATAACGACTGGTTCCATCAGGTTCCTCAGAGAACAGGAGGTTCCCTTTAGCAGTTCTGCTCACACACACAGGTTAGAACAGAACCCTGCAGGTTCAGGTTGGTATTACACTGAGCTTGTTTGATGTTCTAGATGGAATCCTAGCTCTAGAACCTTTGAGGACCTGATCATCCATCTGAGGTTCTGAGGAAACGATGAGATTTAGTGATGCCATCAGCATTACACGTTTACATTTAGCAGACGCTTTTATTCAAAGCGACTTACGAATGAGAGAACACACTCCCTCACGTGCAGGAACTATAATCCCTAATAAACAGCGGTTGCCACAACTGCTATAGTTCCCCATAAACGTTTGCTATATGTGGTATTTGTGAGACCTCACTTATTCCATCAGACACGCCAAAAGGAGTGAAGCTCTACCAGAGACAAGAAGGTTCCTGTAACAGAGAGGGTTCCTGTAACAGTTAGGGTTCCCGTAACAGAGACAATCGCTGTAACAGAGAGGATTGCTGTGGGTTCCTGTATCCAAGAGTTCCCATAACTGAGATGGTTCCCATAACAGAGAGGGTCCCTGTAACAGGATTGCTGTGGGTTCCCCATAACCGAGAGGGTTCCCCCTAAAAGTGTTTCTGTTGGTTCCTGTAATAGAGAGGATTGCTGTGGGTTCCTGTATCCAGGAGAGTTCCCATAACAGAGATGGGTCCCTGTAACAGAGAGGATTGCTGTGGGTTCCGTAACAGCGTTCCTGTTGGTTCCTGTAACAGAGAGGGTTCCCGTAACCGAGAGGGTTCCTGTAACAGCGGTGGGGAACTGTATTTCAGTGTAATGCAGTGGTGTTACACGGCGCCTGGCGGTCAGACTGTGTATCACAACGGCGAGCGCTGCGGTCTGAGGTCCGGATGTGTGTGAACCCACAGAACGCTGCTGTGATGCATGCTGGGTATCTGAACATGCAGACACTTCCCCCTAGTGTCTCAAGTCGGTGCATCTCCTCGATGAGCGGGTTGATGGGCGCCCCCTCTTGTTTTGTATTCCTTCCGTAAGCCATGCCTGCTTCTCACACAGCTTTAGCAGCTGTGCACCGGCCTTCACAGGTTAACAGGCAGACACTCCCCCTAGTGGCTCAACACGGTCGGTGCAGCTTTTCAATGAGCGGGTCGGTAGAAGCGCCCCCTATTTTATTTTCTACTCCTTCCTTAAGCCATGCCTGCTATCCACACAGCTTAAGCGGCTGAACAACTGCCCTCGCAGGTAAGCGGTGAGAAACTCCCTCTAGTGTCTCGGCATGGTCACTGCAGCTTCAGGGCTCTTTTTTTAAATTTTTTTTTTAATTTATTTCTTTATTTTTCGGGTGCACACACTGTGGCATGCAATGGGTTATGGGGTCACAATTACAATTTACTAAATTAAAATGATAAACTGGTTTCTTGTCTGTTTGCAGTTGAAATGTTTACGTTTTGTTTGTGAGGGTTTGTCTAAAGAAAGAAAACTTTAGATCCTCATTCACAGGTTTTAAGCATCTTGACATTTTAACTCCACGTCCTCGGCTTCGGCAAGAGTACGAAATGACTAATTACTACCAAAGGCTGGTTTATAATTAAGCGCTAATGTAAATGATAATGCCTGGGTTTCCACCCCCCCCCCCTCCCCCCCGGTCCACACGGCGGCTGTTATCATTTAATGAAAGGTCTGAGGGTCCGGGGCAAGCCGGCATTTTCATTCGTGATTTAGATTCGAACGGCGGCTAATCTTCTGATTGGGGACAGATTACCTCCCCCCCCCCCCCTCCATTAAACACATACACAGCCCCTTCTTTGTGAGAGCGAGAACTGATCCGGTGTTCTGCATGGTTCCAGTGGAATCTCCCTCGTTAAGGCTTCTGCGCCGAGGCGGGTGGAACGAAAGGATTTCCACCATCAAAGCTGGATGGCGTGGTGGGGAGGGAGGGGGGGGTTCACATTAATTAGTAATTCAGTTCCATGCAGTCGGGGGCGCCGTGTTTTATTCCCCCTGGTGGAAAGCGCAGGACTTGTTGTTATCGTACGCATTGATTCATATCTGGATGTAATTAGAGAATCCTGGGTAATTAGGGGTAACTGTAAAGTAAGGTGTCTGCAGGATGGGGGGGGGGGGAATCGTATGTAATCCATCCTGATGTGCCGTCTTCGTGCCGTTCTGGGTTTAAGCCCGTATTAAGGTCAGGTTCTATGGGGTTCCTATAGCGCTGACTTTAATCACACCACGTCCTCTGACTTCCCCAAACTGTTACCACAGAGCAGGAAGCGGCGTCCTCCACGTGGTGTGACTTCAGTGTTCCGTTTCATTAGAACTGAGGGTTCTGTGAGTTACAGAGCGAAATACTCAAATGCGCTCGGGAACATTTTAAAACCCCGCTGATTCCAGAAAAGTGCGCTTATTAAACGGAGGATTCTCAGAACCCGCCGCCGCCGCCGCTAAGCTCTCGCGTCATGCGTCAGTAGGACCTCATTACACCAGGATTCTGTATGTTGCTCTGTAAAGTATTCAGTGCGTGTGGGTTCTGATTATTTTTGGACGTGCCCTTACCGCTGGATGTGCCACGGCGGTCGGCGCTCACAGGGTTACATTACGTTTACGTTCAGTCCCTTAAATGTGAGAACACGGTCAGTATTTAAAGAGAAAGCAGCTTCACTGTAGTATCATTGAACCCTGAGCCTGACCCCATCTGGCTGCTTTTTGTATAGCAGGTGTCTGGAAGAGGTTTTTTTTTTTTTTTAAATGCTGAGGGTCTCCGCCTTATGGATGTTGTTGGGACGAACGTTCCACCATTTAGCTGTGATTCAACCATTTATATAGAATTAGCGTGACGAGGTTGAACCACCAGGTGACATTAGGTGTCACTAGAGCGCAGTGAGCGTATTTCGGAAAGGCGGATTGAAGGAGAGAGGGGACAGATTCAGAGATTGTCCTGTAGGTCCGAGTCTTGTAGGGTTGTCAATATGAGTCTTAATGACGATTAGATGCAATATCGATACTTTAAGCCAACGATTTGATTATTTTCGATACTTTTCCACGATATGATTAAATCCAATCCAATACTTTTATTTATTTTTTTCATGAAATCCTTTAAGTTGAGATACAGAACCGGTTTGCTAGTTACACAATGTTTATGATCAGCGCACTGTAAAGGGTGGCACTGGGGTTTAGTGGTTAGCATGTTAGCCTCTCAGCGCTGGGGATTTCCAGTTTAAATCACGTTCTGGGTGGAGTTTCCATGTCCTCCCTGTGTCTGCGTGGGTTTTCTCCCACAGTCCAAAAACATGGATTTAAGGTCAATTGAATGATCTCAATTGCCCTGTATAGTGTGAGTAAGATGTTCTCCCCTGGATGGGCATGAGGAACCCCGCCGTGACCCTCGTAGAGAAATAATGCATGGATATAATTAAGAATATATAAAATATATTATAAATATATATTTAAAAAGCTCAGCTGGATATGAAATCTATCCTAACACGGTGTTCCATACAGAATCAATCTCAGGAGTTGAGTCTACAGCGGTGTTCTGATTCATGTCTGGTCCACTGTGAACTCATTGTACAGAGAATCCTGGAATCAGAGGTGAACAGCAGGACCAGAACAGAACTGATGGTCCTCTGGGTAATGACGGGCAGCGGGAGGGGGCTGAGGATGAGGAACCTCTGTCTGAAGCTCTGGGGTCTAATGAGCAGAATGAGATGGTTCCTCCGAACCACAGGAAGCCAGCCGGTGTATGTTTATTAGCTACACCCAGGGGTGGCGCAATGCGCTGGAGGAACGTGGGCAGACGTGTTCCTAAACACCATCTGCTGCTGGGATTGATGACTGTGGGCATGACTAACGCACATCTGTGCAGCAGCAGATCAGTTGCGGTCTCTAATGGGAACATCCACAAGGTGGCGCAATAGGATGTAAGTGTCTAATAGAGTGTATGGTGAGTGTGCAGCGGCACTGCAGGGCTGAGAATCATCCACCACCCTCAAAATACCTGCTCTGTGGGGGTCCTCTATCGGAGAACATGCCAAAGGGGTCTTATAGAGTGTGAAGAGAAACAAAGGGACTACAAAATGTAACTGTAAAACTACAAAGTCCATCTATATCTATAAGAAAAGGCTTGGTGTGTTTTGAAAGCGAGTGGCACGCAAGTAGTGTGGTGAGGATGACACGGGTGCTTAGCATGTGATATCTTAATAGCGATTAGCACGCGGGTAGCATGGCGAGGTTGCCGTGGGCACTTGGCGTGTGAAATTTCGATAGCGATTAGCACGCGGGTAGCGTGTCAAGGATGAGGAGGCTGCTTGGCGTGTGACATCTCGCTTGTGATTGGCTGTTGGAGAATGAGTGTTAAAATCAGGAGGTGTATTTAAATGAAATGGTCATGAATTTGAATACAGCATTTAAACGTATGGATTTCAAACCATGTGTTGGTTTTCAGCGGAACGCCGTACGTGCGTCTGCTCTCGAGGCTGGAACTTTTAAAGCGGCGGAATCGAACGAGCGCAGATCCTTTACGTGACCCGCAGCTCAGGAAAACGCTTAATGTAACAAACCTGACCCCAAACGCAGCCCCCGCCCCCCAAACACGCGCTCCTGAGCTCCTCTGGGCTCGTTGCCATGACTACCTGTTGGGTTTGATGGCTTTAAGCTCGCTCTTCGTGTCGCCGTGCCGATGCGTGGACACACGCATTAATAGCTCGTTTTAATTTCCCATCAGTGTCCTCACCCCGGATCATAGCGAGGCGTGTCGTTCTGCTGTCACGTCGAACCATGATGCAGCACTTTTTGGACGAGAGGGTGCTAACCATGCATACAGGGGTGAACTTTGAACAGAGGGGGCGTGGCCTCGTACATCAGATGACCTTTCAGATGTCTGAACATATAATTTTATTGTACTATTATTTAAGATCAAGCATACGAATAATCGTAGGAATGGCGCTCGCATCCCGATACGGTTTGTTTACGTGTTTTCCCGACGTATCAGCTGGGGGGGGCGATGTTGTGTCTGGCGAGTAAACGGAGCTACCAACATCTCCGCTGGGTTGGATGAAAGGGTGTTAACGCCTGTCAGTGGTCCCGCTGTCCCCGGGGGCAAATCAGTCAGGGCTGGGCCGCGCCGATTTATATTCCTGACACGCACACTTGGCCTATCACCATGGCGACAGGCTTGACCGATCCATTCAGTTCGGACCTGCGAATCCGCCAATGGCAGGGATGAGCAGCAAACACAAACCTTCACCGGCCACTTCATTAGACACGCCTCCTGCACACTCCTTTATCAGCTCCGCCCACTACGGAGATGTAAATGGTGCCATCCACCACCATAATAATGCCTGCGCTGTCCGTGGTCCTGATCATGTTGTAAAGGGGACTAAAGAGTCTTTAAGAAACGACTGGACTACAAAATAAAACTGGAGAACTACAAAAGTGGAGCTGATTAAACACAGTAGAGTAAGGTTTACATTAAAATGCTTAATTAGCATATTTTAATTTATGTAATGAACCAGACACGAAGACTGAGGTTTTAGGTTCAGGTGGCTGGCCCTGGTTGGCGTCTGGGTGCCGTCTGGTTTTTGTCTGGTGGGAGCCGACGTCCTCCATCAATGTTTCTCGTCCTCTGTCCCCTGCTGCAGGTAGGGGAATTAACCGCCCCCACCCCCCCCCCACCCCCAGTGTGTTTGGCTGGTCAGTGCCGCTGCACCTGATGCCACCGCTGGATTTACGGCTGCGGCGGGAGCGACTGGCTTTCTCATCTCTACCCTGAAATCCCGCAGCGAGGGACTTTCTGCACAGCTGTGGGGTTGATCTGCTGCACATCTGGCGTGTTGGAGCCAAAACAAGCTTAACCTTAAATGACAGGACCCATAATGCATCATGGGAAAATATAACCACCATGACAAGCATCAAGGGAGCCTAATCTTTGTATTCGTATTGTTTTTAAAGTTGGTACCGGAGGTGTCACCTGACTCTGGAGATGTTAGGACAGATGTTTCCTGTAGGGCAGCGGTCACTTATGGGCGGGCCGCGGTCCGGACCCAGACGGGTAAACTGTTGATTTGATTCTCATGGTTTATTTTGAGCGGCGGGACGTTTCTTTATGGTACGGTCTGCGCCGTACAGCGAACTCCCAGACCAATGGCGCTCCTCAGCCAATCAGATCTGTGCAGAGTCGGGGGTGGGCGCATGCACAGGTGCGGTATGAAGCGAGGGAGATTCATTCAGATGGTGTGGTCGCACAATTTCAAATTTTTTTAATTGAAGTAACAAAAAAACATTATAATAAAAATAAATGCAGTTTGATTCATAAATGTGTTTATTAAACGCAAAATCGTTAATCTGCTCCATTCTGGTTTTTCAAGTGAACGCTGATCGCTGAGTAACAGGCTACCGGTTTCTCTGACAAATACTGCCATCTAGTGGTACGCAGTTAACAATGAAAATGGTTACCATTGTTCAAACAATGTATCGTAGATCACATTAACAATACACACCTCTGAGTGATTAACATTCGGATCAGTGACATCACGGCTGGACCAACGGCTCGGCCAATCAGATTTAAGGAGCGCAGCGATCGGTTTTATTGATGCAAACCGCCAGTTTTGTGGGTGGTACGAGTCATGAGTCTCCACCAGTTGCATTCGCGTAGCACGACCACAGTGCAAGCATCTACTGCAGGCGTGGCCTTTATCCATGTTTTTAGAATGTGTGAGGAAACCGGAGAACCTGGAGGAAACCCACGTGGACATGGGGAGGACATGGAAACCCAGATCGGGATTCGAACTGGGAACCCCCAGCGCTGAGGCGAATGTGCTAACCGCTAACCACTGTGCCGCCACTGTGAAACCCCCAGCTGTAAAGCATTTTACGACCACAGGGTGACCTCTAGTCTTTAGGGGTATTCTTAGGGTGGTAGATGGTTCTCATTACATAACTAACAGTCTGGTTTGTGTGCGTTCCGGTTCGTCCAATCGCATCGCGAGCTGTTAAATAAAGCGGGTTCATGGCGCCGTCACGGCGTCCATGATTACAGCAGAACGGCGTTCAGTCAACCTTCTGAAATTCAGGCCGTAAACATTTTTCTGCAGTGTAACTAGACGTCACCACCTGCTTCACCCCAGATGGCGCCGCGCTGCCTCGCTCCAACCCCCGACGCAGGTCACGGCAGCTTGCGGCATGTTTCACCCCCCTGCCGCGATGTGGGCCACACCGGTTTGTGCTACCTTGCCCCTTTTTGGCTCGTGGCCCATGGGAAAAGTGGTTATGCCCACGGCACACATGGGCTCGGGCCTGCCAAGCGCTGCCATCTGTCCCGTCACGTTCTCCGTGTTCCTGATCAGAGAGACGGAGAGAATGAGGCCGCGAGGCAGCAGTTGGTAACGAGAAAAACAACACATGCAGCACGCTGAGCGTCTGCGTCCCAAACCGAGCGGCTCGGCTCGAGCTCCAAAATGACCATTAATAACCCACATGTTGTAAAGTGGTGAGGTAAAGGGGGCGTGGCATCATTGTAAACGCTAAATCGTTAATCTGCTCTTCCACAACGTGATCTAGTCCGCTTTTTAAAGCGATCGCTGAGTAACAGGTTACCGGTTTCTCTAACAATCCGATAATGCCATCTAGTGGTACACAGTTAAGAATAAACATGGGAAAAATAATGTAATGTATTGAGCATGCATTAATCCGCATGTGAAGCACTCAGGTGTGTTGTCAATGACCTCACGGCCAGACAAACGGCTCAGCCAATCAGATTTAAGGAGCTCAACAAACTTATTTGTTTTATTGATGAGCGTCGCCAGTTTTTTTGTGGGCGGGACGAGTCACCGTGAGTACTCTCCACCAGGTCGCGCAGCACGACCTCAGTGTAAACATCTACAGCAGGCGTGGCCTATACGTCGATCGTGTTTGACCAGTCAGGTGCACGTTTGCTATACACCAAGCGCTCCATGTCATCGCCTCCCCTTTACCTGTGTGCCAATTGTTATATGCCAAGTGCCCCGTGTCATCACACCCTTCTACCCATGTGCCAATCGTTAAATGCCAAGTGCCCCACGTCATTGCGTCCCCTTTACCCGTGGGCCAATCGATATATCCCAAGCACCCGCGTTATCCCTTCAACTCTACCCGTGTGCCAATCAATGTATACGCCAAGCAACCCGCATCATCCTCTACCTGTGCACCAAGTGCTATACACCAAGTGCCCGGCGTCATGTCCACTCTAACTGGGCACCAATCGCTATATTCCAATCACTGCGTGTCTTCCCCTGCAATCTACCCGTTTGCCAACTATTATACACCAAGCACCCCGTGTCATTCCCTTCGCTTAACCCGGGCTAATCGTTATACGCAAGGTGCCCACGTCGTCCTCTCCTTTTGTCACCCTTTCTACTTTATCTGTAGACCAATCGCTGTAGAGATGGCACACACCAAGCCCCTTATATTATACATTAACTTTTTTGAGTCAGTCCCCCCTCACTGATGATAATTTGGAAGCCTGCTTAAGACCTGGCATCAGCAGCTACTGTTCAGACTCCTCCCACCTGGAGTTTTTTCACTGGATTGTCCCGTATTGTAATCAGATCAACATGATTATTCTCAGGGTTCAACATGAAAGCTTTAAAAAAAAGAATCCTGCTCGATCACGACCTGCCCCCTGGTGGACACCCTGTTGTACTGCATGGATTTTATGTAAAAAAAAATTCATAGACGACGCCACGTTGGACCGTTCTCCCGCTCTCTTTTCTTATGGGATGTATCACATCTGAAGCTGCTTTGTGAGCCCAGCCGATGTAATGAACGCCAGTCCAGCTCTGACACCACAGCGAGCTCAGAATGGCCACGCCAGCGTTCCTATTACTTACGGCGAAGCTATTCATTTCCCTCGGTCTCCCTCTGGAACACGGCGATGAGCGTTCAATTAAAGGCCACTTTTGGCGCCATCCAGAAATTACCCCCCCTTTTATCACATAAGAAGCTTCGGGGGCCAATTGACTTTTAAGCGGCGCAGCAGCTGGTGCCGTAGCAGCGCTCTAAACAGCTCGGCCGTAAATTGGAGTGTCCCTTGCTTTCTCACTTTAATGATGTAATAACTTTGGCGTGTGCGCGGCGGCGTGCACCGGTCCCATCATGCAGGAGGAATATATAACTGGCGGCGTTAACCAAACCAGAGTGGGATCGCACCTACAGCGATTACGAGAGACGAGCGCCGCCAGAACATCACGTCCCTCTTTCTCTCTGTGCAGCAAGAAGCTCTTTCCGCTCGACACACGTTGCACCGCGAGCCCTTCCCGACACGACCCCCTGATTCTGGGGGGTTTAATTACAATTCTATAGGGTGCAGTGAGGGGACATTTCGCAGGGCAGAGGTCCGGACCGCCGTCATTGGTAACTTGTGTTCTGATTTGGTTCCATATCCTGTAAACAGAAGAAACCTCGTAGTTCTGACTGAATTATTTATCAAACCTAAAGGTTAAGCGCCACCTATTGGAAAATTTCACATTTTTTGGGCTTCTAAAATCTTAACGTGGATATAAAACTCAAACATATTTAGTTTTCTTTAAAAATCGACGTTAAGGTGAATTGACGCAAAAGGGGAATACGGTGAATAACGGCGCTATGAACTGGTGGGGGCGACCGCGTCAGACTGAATGTTCCAGCGCTGGTTTGTCAGATT
This sequence comes from Xyliphius kryptos, assembly GCA_025769995.1. Classification (NCBI taxonomy): domain Eukaryota; kingdom Metazoa; phylum Chordata; class Actinopteri; order Siluriformes; family Aspredinidae; genus Xyliphius; species Xyliphius kryptos. Next base: position 6,299 of record JAOUQT010336900.1, on the reverse strand, counting down.
TGGAAGATATTTTTAAATTAGGTTAAGAGGATGAATCTGCAGTGACTGTGGGGGGCGCTGTCTTTATTCACATTCAGCCGTTTAGTTTTGAGTCAGAGGCAGAAGAGACCACCAGAGGGCAGCAAAGTACAACCTGAACCCGTCATCAGAACTGGGAATTCTGACTGGTCGGAGACGGGCTCTTAAACACGTCTCGTTAACTTCTTTACATGTCCATATTGTTGGCGCGGGAAGAGACATCGCCATGGGACAGGAGCGGGACTTTTGGCGAGTTCCAATCGGCCCGAACGGCGGCAGTTTGAGGGCTAGTACTGTGTGTAATTAAGCTTGTTCCTATCCCAGTCGTGAGTCCCGCTTTCCACATCACAGTCGTTAGTCGCCTGCCGCAAAGTGAGCGCTACGTATAAAGCTGTGAGCGCACTCTTCTTTTAAAGTTGATCATTTTTGTCCACTTTTTGGATAATTTTGTGCACAGGGGGCGCCACTGTACACTGAATTTTTGCAGTGCAAAACCACACCCCTTTTTGTTATTTTGCACATTCAGTTCATCTGCTTTAACTTTTTAGCTTGTTCTCCACCGTCTACATCATGTATGATATGTATATACAAACTCTAAAGACTGCGGGGCGGGGCTAAATGAAAGTCGTTTAAGCTAGGTGCCCTAAATTTGGAGAGAAAACTTATCATATAATCACAAGTTCGGACCTTACATTGTGTTTATGTATTTTATAATTGTATATTATCAGCTGCTTAGACTTTAAACATATATATTTTTTACATCTGAACTCGTATTCCCGGTTTTTTTCTGGAGTCGTTTTTTTTCACGCCATGCTCCCGAATCTGCAGAGATCTGATTGGCTGAGGAGCGCCATGGTGATCTTACTACGCATGCGATTGGTCTGTGGGTTTGCTGCATAGCGGCGCCCGTACCGTAAAGACGAGCGATGTTCTGATGCTTAAAATAAACCGAACGTCTGGGTCCGGACCGCGGTCAGCACATTAGTGACGGAGTTGAGGTGCGTGGCTCGTTCGTAGTGACGGACTAATCTCTGGTCACTTGAGTTCCTGTTGAGTTTCACTCGATCCTGCAGCTCAGGTTGCGAGCCGCGCTTCAGGAGACGGAACCCGGACGTCGAAAAAGGAAGTGTTGGCTCACCGGTGGCCCTCTGGGTGACAGTGCTGTGGGAAAGCTGCACCTTCTAACGGTCACTCCGATAAAGGATCCACGTCATCGCTGAGGTCATTCGAGAACCAGGTGCCAAACCGCGTGGGCCGGTTCAGGTTGCCGTGGAGATAGTGGCACAACATGAGGAACATCGTAATCAGTGACTCCAAGTACTCAGATGGCCTTTATATGAACAGTTTGGGGAAGGCCCTTTTATGGTTGGGCATGAAGAAGGGAACTTCTGAGGATTGATTCTCACAGCACCCTGACCTCAATCCTATCCCAGCAGTCCCACAGACATGTTCCAAAGTTTTGTGGTGGATATATTATGAAAAGTAGGTTTGCCCTCTAGTGGACAGACTATGCAACAATACCTGTATAATATTGAATTTTAAAGTATCTACACATTAAAGCAGGGTGGGGCCACACTTTCTACCCACGTGCCACTATAGAGATAAAACCCGCCAAGTGCCCTTGTCATCCCTGCCCCTCTACCCGCGTGCCAATCACAATTGGGAGAAAAATGCCAAGCACCCGCGTCATTCCCTCTCCTCTACCCGCTCGCCAGTCGCTATCGAGATTAAACACGGCAAGTACCGCATGGCATTTCCTCCACTGTACCCAACACGCTCATCACCATCAAGCTCATGCGCCAAGCGCCCCACGTCATCCCCTCCGTGATACCCGCATGCCAATCGCTATTGCGTTGACTCTCCAGTGTGTCTTTTTGAACGTTCGTTCAGAGGATCATTTGTGATGTCAGACACCGATGTTGCGCCCATATGACTGCAACGTGCATGCGTAAATATTATCAGTATTTAGGACGTCCCCCTCGGACCCGAGTCTCCATTCTGAGCAGAACCAGGACTGCCGAGTGACCGCTGCGGGCTCGTTACACAAATACGGTCGTGCAAAATACACAACAATCTTAAAGTCCTTGTGTGCGGTCAATTTTATATGAATAATGCAGTGGTGATGGTTATGGCGGGGTCATTAGCGCGTAATTACCGTAATGAGGTTTTAATTAATTCCAGTTGGTAGCAGTGAATCATGGTCATTAGGGTGGATGATTTTACACGTGTGCGCACGCCGAAGAATGGAAACCCAACCTGCTGAATTAACATGAGTAAGATCCTGGAGATGGGGGGGGGGGGGGGGTATGCGTTATCTGTCATGTGATACCCTTCAGTTACGCCGGCGACGGAGTCCTTTGTCTTTTGCTTGCGTCATTCCCTCGGAGCGTGCGACCGAGCATGCTCAGTTTACATCAGCACTATTTGCTTGGTGATGGCGAGCTTGTTGCTGTCTCTCTCTCTCTCTCTCTCTCTCTCTCTCTCTCTCTCTCTCTCTGTGTACTACACTCCCTTCCAAACAGTCATTCCTCGGTTTTAAAGTCAAGGTCATGCAGCATTTCGTGGGCCGTCATTTGATCCGCTGCATATTGCATTCCGTAGGATGTGACACTCGTGAGGGAGATCACTCGCATTCCGCACGCCGCCCACGTCTGCCATGTATAGGGTTCCAATAGAAACCCAGATGTTACATCGTTGTGCACTGTGTGTGTTTCCCTGAGCATCCTGCCTCAGCTGCATGTTTCTTGTGCGGAACGATGACATCACCGGTCCATCTGACGCCTGACGCGACATACAGAATAAACGTAACGCCGTTCCGTGAGACGCGGCGTCGAATCGTTGCGCTATACGAAGCGTCGTCGCGTATCCTGGACACGGCGTACGGCTCGATTTTAAATCGTAGACCGCTATTGAAGAACATATGACCAGAACTCCATGAGGTACTCGTTCCCCTGGAGTGGGAGGGGCCCCACATGAACTATAACAAGGTGTGCAGCTGAGGGGTTAGGGTGGCGGGATTGTGAATGTTGGGGGTTCAAATCCAGAGTTTACACAAATTGTCAATATGGGCCCTTGAGTGAGGCCCCTAAGACTCATTGCTCCTGTGGGGGGGGGGGGGGCTGTATTATGCCTGACCTTGTACCCTGACCCCGCCCACCGTGAGTCGTTTGGATTAAAGTGTCTGTTCGTCAGAGTTTTTATTTACTTTAGCCGGATTGTTTTCAGTTCATGGTCATTACCGTCTTCTGAATGGTTCCTTACCGATTATTTATAATACGGGTATTTCCAGTCCTTAAATCTGATTGGTTGAGCAGTTTGTCCTGCTGTGACTAGTGGAATCGCCGTTCTGCGTGCTGGTGGAGAGAGGGTAGTTATAGTGTGTTTGTAAGCGTTTTACAAAAACACTGGTGGTTGTGTTACTGTGAATAAATCACGGGACAGAGGTGTAACTGTACTGCGCTACACACTGTGCCTAACACCTCTTAACTGTGATTTATTCACAATAATCCCACGTCCTCTGGTGCATTATAAATGCTGAATCAGAATCAGGTGTTGCAATTCCTTCCATGGCCACAGGGTTATAAAATCAAGCAGCTAGACATGTACAATGTTACATACAGGAGTTCCAGCGTGGAACTGTAATAGGGCGCCCCCTGTGGCACAAATGCAGTCGGGAAATTTCCTCGCTGCTAAATATTCCACAGTCAGATGGATTAGAAGAGAAGTGTTTGGGAACGACAGCAACTCTGCCACCAAGTGGTTCACCACATAAACTGACAGGGTAGAGTGAGCAGGTCGCCACCTTTCTGCAGAGTCGATCACTACAGAACTCCAAACTCCATGTGGCCTTTACATTAGCTTAAGAACGTTGCACAGAGAGCTTCATGGGATGGGTTTCCTGGTCCAGCAGATGCATCCAAGCCATACATCACCAAGTGCAATGCAAAGTGTCGGATGCAGTGGTGTAAAGCACACCCCCACTGGACTCTAGAGCAGTGGAGACACGTTCTCTGGAGTGACGAATCGCGCTTCTTGATCTGGAACTCTGATGGACGAGTCTGGGTTTGGCGGTTTCCAGGAGAACGCTACTTGTCTGACTGCATTGTGCCAACTGTAAAGTTTGGTGGAGGGAGGATTATGGTGTGGGGTTGTTCTTCAGGAACTGGACTTGGTTCCTTAGTTCCAGTGAAAGGAACTCTGAATGCTTCAGCAGACCAAGACATTTTGGACAATTCCATGCTCCCAAGTTTGTGGAACAGTTTGGAGCCCCCCCTTCCTCCTCCTCATGACGGTGCACCAGCGCACAAAGCAAGGAGGACAGAGTCTGCTGTGGAGGAACCTGACTGACCTGCACAGAGTCCTGACTTTAACCCCATAGGACATCTTTTGGACCAATTAGAGCGGAGACTGAGAGCCAGACCTTCTCGTCCAACATCACTGTGTGACCTCACAAACGCACTTCTGGAGAAAATCCTCAAAAGTTTCCATAAACACTCCTAAACTTTATGGACAGCCTTCCCAGAAGACTTGAAGCTGTTCTAGCTGCAAAGGGTGGACTGACGTCATACTGACCCCTATGGATTAGGAATGGGATGTCATTTAAACTCCTATGTGAGTCAGGGCAGGTGAGCGAATACTTTTGGCATTATAGTGTATGTATAGGTAGTGTAGGTTCATGGTTTGGATAGAACCCTCTAGAGGTTGTTGATTTAGAGAGAGCATTCAGTATAAAACATTACGATGGCGCGGTAGCTCCAGGGTTAAGGTGGTGGACCATCACCAAATTAGTGAATCTAAAGCGATGCTCACTCTTGTTGATGGATTCTCCCATCGGAATGCCGATCCTCATGCAGTTCGCGGCCTCTGGGCTGTCTGTGGCGGCCAGGTCCTCGCAGTTGGGCAGTTTGAGGCGCTTCAGGATGATGGGGTTGGAGCGCGCGATGATGTACTCCGTCTTACACAAGTCGTTCTCCAGGATCTCACACTCGTCCTTGCACAGGTCGCGTGGCTTAGCGAGGCCGGAGCTGCGGTCACACGTGGGGAAGGCGAAGTGGCAGAGCGAGGGGATTGCGAACTGAGAGCAGCGATCCGACAGGTGGTTGGAGGTGCCAATCATGGTGAAGGCGGCTGGAGGAGGATGGACAGGAGACGCAGTTAGCATCAAAAGAGCAGATTTCAAAAAGATTAAAGATCATTGTATCGGTTGTTGACCACACGTCTGTAACGTGGACAGTGGAGGGCGGAACCGGCTGCAGCAGGATGTTATTCAGATATAAAATGGTTTTATGAATAAATGAAAGCCTTCGTGGGTTACAAACTGTACAGAAACTTAAATGAGGGTCGAATGGGTGGAGCTTAAACGAGGTAGTTATGATTTTTCAGCATGTACACAACAAAATGCATTACAAGTCTGAACGCTTTGGTTATCAGGACATTTCTTTCTGGATGAGCGTCACCTGTTATTTGAGTTTCTATTTCTCCCTGCATCTGCAGCGAATCCACGAAGATGCTGCGGTTCCCGATGAAGCGCGCGCAGGCGATCCCTCTGTATGGCTGACAGAATCCTTCCTCATCGAAATCCTCTCTGAAACATTTAGCAGAGATCAAATTAAACAAATTTATTCATGTGTAAATATCAAATGCTTAAAATGTGAGGTGTCCATTAGATGGCAGCAGAGTGATCGGTCATAATGACCAGATTGCAGCCCACATCCAGCCCTCTCTACCCTGCATCCGTGTGGGACGTCTTCTTAAAGGCGTTTTAAAGTGATGAGAGCGGAGCACAATGATGGAGCGTATGTAAAACACCACATTATTTACATCGTTATCCAGAAGGTTTACCGCAACACTGACTGCTATTAGAGCTTCAGGATCAAAGGGCTTGAAAACCTATTGAATTTCCACAAACTTTTTTTCTTTTTATTATTATTAAGATAATATTATTTTCTGGGCTGCACGGTGGCTTAGTGGTTAGCACGTTCTCCTCTCAGCACTGGAGGTTCCCGGTTCGAGGCCCGATCTCGGTGGAGTTTACATGTCCTCCCCGTGTCCGTGTGGGTTTTCTACGGGTTCTCCATTTTCCTCCCACAGTCCAAAAACATGGATTTAAAGTAAACTAAATGCTATAATATATTGCCCTGTATTGTGTGTGTGTGTGTGTGTGTGTGTGTGTGCCCAGCGATGGATTGGCGCCCTGTCCTGGGTGTATCTGCCAGCGCCCAGAGGATTAAGCAGATGATAATGGATGGATGGAACATTATTTTCTCGGGTGAAATGCGTTG
>JAOUQT010336883.1:0-13080 GCA_025769995.1 Xyliphius kryptos | reverse complement strand
AATATTTATTTAAAAGATATATTCAGTTGAAAATCTTTATGTAGTAGACAGTGGAATGCATTGAGAACAAAATAACAAAAATTATCAAAATGTAAATCAATATTATTGTCCCATGGAGGTCTGGAAGTAACATTGTGTTGTTTAAGCGTTCCCTTTATTTTTTTGAGCAGTGTACTTTCACAGGTTTCCCCAGGTCTCATTAAATTGCTTCTGTTTGGTTCAGTTGTGGAGAACTTTACAAATATAACAACTGGCCACAAGACCATCATTGATACTCTGTGTCCAAGCATATTGAAGTATTGAAGATTGACATGTTTTGAAAGTACTATATTTTGATTGATTTGATGTGTTCCTATTTTTTCTGCAAAAACAAAAGTAATTTGGGCTGATTTTTTAGCATTGTTTTTTTTTTTTCAAATCCTGTTTTCATGAGTTTTATAAACTGGAAGCCCAAATTATGTAAAAAAAATAAATAAAATAAAAATAAATAAATACCTGAAATCTTTCAAATTGTGGGCCCTAAATCTATGATCTATGTCAGGTTATCTTTTCAAATGGAATTAAGGAAATTAATGAACTTTTCCATAATATTCAATTTTTGGGATCTGGATTTGTATTTATATTGGTGTCTTATAGCAGCTGTATAATTTTCTAAACCTAAACCCTCAAAAGAAAACCAAAGAAACATGTCCCAAGTATCATCGGATAGGGACATCTGCCGCAGTAATGAACGGACTTGTTTCTGCTTGCAGTTGCAAAGCCCAGTGAAATAGAATAATTGTATTACATTTTTTTGAAGGGAAGGTGTAAGGGTATAATTCAGATGGACAGTGTGGTCTTCTTGGTTCAAACTGCTCTACCATAAAGAACATTAAAGAAAGCTACCATGACAACACTAAGATTGATCACCATGGCAACCATCCAAACATTCCATTCTGGAAAGAGTTCAAAATTCCAACAGAAGCTAAAATGCAGAATGAGCTAAAGAGCAGAATGTCACATTTCACAGAGCGACACTATTTTTCTTGTAGTCACTCAGCACGTCAGCGCATCACTCCAGCTGGTCACCATCAGAGTGGACACCACCCTGGTCGACTGGAGAACCATCGGCTTAATGTGCTTCCAGTAGCCAAGCCTGAGAACGTGGTCCAACTGCTGAGTTTGGTCGTCCAAAGAACCGAGCAGCTCTATCCTGGAATTGATCGTGACAATGTTGAGCTGTTCTTAAGGAATGATCCAGGACTATGTCGGTTATACCGAAAAGTCAGCCAGGATGTCAAGCTGATGTTTCCAGATGTGGACATTAAGACACTCCTTGAGAGTAACCAGCTAATCCCAGGCAGAGCAATTCCTCCAGGCCTTTATAAAGAGCAGTCCTTGGGTGGTGGTCAGCTGCTGGAGCTTCCACCTTCACAGCACCACATGCCCAGGAACGTTGCCATGCCTGAGGAAGAGGCATATGCCATTCTCCAGCACACACCAAGGTAGGACTAACTGTTCTAATTGTTTTATGAAAAAACACAAATAATTTGCCTCAATAGTACAGTACAACTGCTTTCTGCCCAAAAATATATCTCAAACTAATGTTTGAGTTGACCTTTTTTCTACACACAGACACATACTCATAAAAGCGCAGGCCTTTCAGTCCCGGCAAGCTTGGCGGATCCATAAGGTCATCATGGACCAGAGGGTCAAGAGGTGGCGAGTGAAATGGCTGGGTCTGTAAAACTTTTTTTTACTGTTATAATGATAATCAAGTTCCCTGCATCACCTACTACCAACAACAAAAAATAGGATGCTGTCCAAGGAAGTAAGGTTGTAAGGTGTAGTACCCACCATACGCTACTCTTCAGCATCATGTACTGTACATTCCTTACAGATAATCACCTTTACGAGAGGATCGTATCCCAAACATGACATTGTGATATTATTCATTAATAAAACTCAAGTTTACTTTTTTTTTTTTTTTTTTTTTAACAGGTCCAAAAACTCCAAGAATAAAGACGCATCCAAACAACGGGAGTCAAAGACCCCCCCAAAATTTTGATTAACTATTTACTGTAAGTTGTGTGGTCATTTTTTTTCTGCCAGGGCCCAAAGACCACGAGACCCAAATGACTTACATGTTTTGTAGTTATTTTTTTTTATTCTGTACTTTAACTACACAGACATATCTTTTTAGATGCTATAGTAAAGACTAATTTATAGAGCTTTTCACAACAGTATATTGTTTCCCAGCATCTTTCAAATTTTCGGTACCTAAACCCTACTATACAGCTTTCTTCTCTCGCAATATTTGATCGATCAACACGGTTTTCAGAGGAGACGTCCAGCTCATTGATGACAGCACTGCTTGTATACAATCAGTTGAAGCACTCTCGCATTATTAAAATTTTTTTGGGCCAGAATTTCCATTTACTTTTCATTTTCGCACTAATGTAAAACTTAATTGGCTTCAATTGGAGTAGGCTGCAGTGACTAGTAAGCGAAAAGGGATCATACTTTTTGTTTACCAGTAAGTGTTTGGCCAGCAATGGATTGGGTGGATAGTAGGCAATTTTGGATGCAGTCTTGATTAATATTTAATATCATTATGCTTTGGTAGAATTTTTATTCAAATAAATATAATTTACATTTAGTCATTTAGCAGACGCTTTTATCCAAAGTGACTCAAAATATTCCAACTTGGGAGGAGTCAGAACAGAAGGTACATACAGCTATCTTGGAGCAATGAGGGTTAAGGGTCTTGCTCAAGGACCCCCAGTGGTAACATCAGTGGACCTGGGATTTGAACCCCCGCCTTCAGATTGACAGCCCAACACCCTAACGACTGAGCTACCACTCTCTCCCTATATAAGGATACTTTTACTTATAAGATGATCCACCTAGTTGACATACTGCTGGAGAATCGTTTGTAAAAGGGCTTTGCATGGTGCTGTAGTGTGATGATTTTGCTCCTTAAGTTTAAAATGAAAGGATTATATATTCTGCTTGGCTGTTACAAAATTAAATAATTTGTCACATTACTTAACTAATGCATCCTCCCACTTGACTGCCAACCAGTAACTGCTTTTAATGGCATCCTTTATCAAGGATAATATTAACAATCTCAGTCCAGGTCATGTATTGAAGTGTTCATAATTATCATAAATTTAGAAAACAATGGGAGTAATTCTCTTTATACGACGGCCTTTTAGGAATATTAACCGAAATTTACAGTTTAAATTGAATACTACAATTCAGATTTTTTATATTCTTTAAATAAAGGCTTCCAAAAACTAGGATATTAAAGTTGTAGTTTAATTTACTGTTTATTACTTTATATTTACATAGGAATTTGTTATTGTGTTCGATATAATTGGTCATTTATATTTTTAAATCCAAACATTGCAGGCTTTGTCTTTCATCGGGGAAACAATAAGATAATCAATTTGAACAGCTATTAAAGTTATTAGAGAAGTTAATGAACAAAAGTCAACAAAAATGTACATTTCTTAATTTTGGTTTAATAACAAAGCAGCATAAATAAAAGCTTAGCCCTGCATTTACCGTCACATCCAGTAAACAAATGATCAAACGATAATCACACTATAAGCTGTGTTTTATATTATATATGGTTCTTTTGGTGGATTAATTTTACACAAGTTCTAATTTAGTAAATATGAAAATACCCAAATTCAGCCATATGGTCCTTGGTGTCTGTTTTAATTGGCAAATAATATGTTACAGTGATTCATTCTTTTATATATATATATTACTATGTACTAGTTGAATGAAAGAGCAGGTGTATAATAAGTAGGCTGTTAAATGTTGAAAACCTTTGTGCATTGTTTACTCCTCTTAGAGAGTCAGGTATCTGAGGAAATCCTTTTCCAGGATGTCCACAGTCTTGCTGCATGTAAACTTGGCTGTGCATGTTCAATATTCCTGTAGACACAAAATAATCAAAAGCTTAAAATTTAATTATTTTAATGACTGGGAAACAAATTAGGTTATCAACAAACTGCAATTCCTACAACTTAAAAAGTGCTGTGAAGTTATAGAACAGATTTTATTAACTTTTAATACTAAGGGAACTATACCCACACTTACAATGGGGTTAAAACCAGTGGCAGGTCGTCAGCCTTCTCTGAAGGCCTAAAAAAATATCTGCATCACAGACTGATGTTAATTATGTTTTGTCCATTAATACTTATTAAATAATTCCAAATGCTCTGTCTGCTTTCTTACATAACATTTTCTTCAGTTGCACTGCTTGCAGCCATGGATTTCCTTATTAATGCATTTAACCCCACCACTCGGTTAAAACAATCCAACAACCAATTCATCGTACTTTGTTTTATTTAAATAAGATAACTGAATATTTTAAACTAATGCTATTATAATATTCATCAGTCAAATCATAAACACATTACATATACTTTCAGAGTTTACATAAAAAATGAGACACTGCAAACAATGCATCTCTGTTTTTGGCTAATATCTTCAGATTACATAATTTTGCGGCTTCTTTTAAACAGTTTGGCTTGTTAGTAGCCCAACTTGACAGGTTCATGAATAAAAAAACCACCTCTGGAGCATTAAAGGGTTAAGTGTCTTGTTCAAGCTCCCACAATGGCAACGTTGTAAACTTAAGGATTTAACGCTCAACCTTTAGATTAGCCCAACACCCCAACCACTGAGCTACCCTGCCCCTAATAAAAATGATAAAAATGAAAAACAACTGCACCAGTTTACTAAAAAAGAAATTTGCTCCTAATATCAACTCCAACTCAACTCCAGCTGCACATAATCACTGCTATAAAACAGATGCAGAATATTTTTTGTTAATTGACCAATAATTAAATGTAATTTTACAAAACTACAGCTCTAGGAAACCAACTCTAAAACTTGACTCTTGCAGGTATTTCTACTGACTCACAGTGTTTTCACTGGGTTCATAAAGGATTCTCAAATGATAAATTGCCCGTTAGCTAAATTGAATACCAAATCGATTCTATATATAAGTGTGTATGATCTCCAGTAAACCATCATTGCACTTCAGCCTGGATTTCGAACTAGTATCCGGAGTGTCTGGGCCCAACTGCATCATACAGTACTCATCAAAAATGTATATATATTTGCAAAACTTGAGTTTTGGTGCATTATAAAATGAATAATATACAGTAAGTAACACGGAATTTGACTTTAGATTAGAAGTATTGCAATTATAGATTAGTAAAGCACTCAATCCACTGCCAACATTTTGATATGGTCTTTACTCACATGTCTAAATCCGTTTCCACCATGGTCTGGACTGGCAGGTATCCAATGCGTGGGTGTTTAATGAAGTACTTCTTGGACCGAAATTTGTTTTTCAGCACTTTGGTGAAGTCACGAATATCTTCTCCAGAGGTGGTCTGAAACAACGGTTGTCTGTAAACCATAATGGTTTGAATAATATACAATATATACAAACAACTAAAATCAATTCACTGTTACGTTCATTCAAATTCTATTTAAAAATGTGATTTAAATCTATATCCACTAGCCACTTTAATAATACACCTTGTTTATAAACTCATTGTACAACTTATTGCTTGCATTAAAATCTGATGCAATTTAAGATGCATTTGTTCTACAATTACAGACTATAGTCCATCTGTTTCTTTGCATTATTTGGTAATCCTTATCATTCTATTGATTAAAGGTCAGAAATGCACAGAGCATGAATTACTGAGGTGGATACTAGAAACTGAATTACTTTTAAAAATCAGAAGTGATATGTACCCTCATAGGTACAGTGTTTAGTACAGTATTCCATCTGTCAAGATGGTAGTGGAAATATCATGGTTTAAACCATATTTGCAGCTTTAAGAACTGGACAGATCATAGATGAAATAAATTCTAAATAATGTCAGCAAATTCTAAAAAAGAAAAAAACAGGACATCTCTTTGTTATCTGATCAGGTCACAACACCGCCAGTTCCTGCAGATTTATTTTGTACATCAGGACGATCAGACTGTTCTTAACTGAACAGGCTATTTAGCTGCCGGTCCAAACCCTCATCCTATCCCGGCTCAACTATTAAAACGCACGGCTTGCTGTTCTCCCAGCTTCCACAATCAGGTCTGTAAAGCTGATTCAAAACTCTGCAGCCCGACTTGTGTTCAACCAGCCCAAACAAACCCATGTCACTCCACTACTCACCCTCTCTCTCTCTCTCTCTCTCTCTCTCTCTCCATTGGCTCCCTGTAGCTGCTCGCATTCAGTATTAGATACTGACTCTGGCTTACAGGACGATCTCTGGATCTGCCAGTCTTACCTTAAATCCATCTTTCCTAAATACACATCTCGTTTACTGCACTGTAGTGATGAATGTTGCCTTTTACTAATTTTCACTCCATTTCGTTTACCACTACTAAATGACGGCACAATCTTCCCCACACTGTCAGGTTGAGTCCCATAGCATTTTTAAAGACACATCTCAAGACACAGCCCTTCCACAAAGACTTGATATGAAGAAAAATAGAAGCCTGATCGGATAATGATATTACAGTGTACCTGGTTTCTCCTTAACTACTGACTTGTGTTGATCTCTCATTTGTAAGTTGCTATGGATAAAAGCATTTGCTAAATGACTAAATGTAAATGTCATATATCAATAAAGTTGATCATGCAGAAAAAACTAAATCAAAAGCACAAAAGGAATTCTAACAAAGATTGTTTAAAGACAAAAAAATATACGAGTCTTACAGGAGTGCAGTATTCCACCATAGGATAGTTTAATTTGTGACCTCTGGTTGTTCTTCCAGTAAAAAAGCACCTTTGACACACATCATAATTGAAATGCTTGAGACTGCGATACCTGAATAGAATATAAAATGAATAATAATTATTTTAACAGTGTTACCAGAAAATAAAGACTAATCCAGTTTTTGATAAGTAAATATATGTCCTATTAACGATTATCTAAAGTGACTGCTTCCTAACACAAATATTTAATTTACCTGAAGCCCAAAATGGGACACACTTTACAGATGCTACACTTTGCCTTGTGCATGGCAGTCTCAGCTGCAGCCACTCTGTGTAGAACTGGGAGCCACACTATGGACTGTGGCTCCAAATACATCCACTCTATGAACTGCTCCAGCTCAATTCCTTCCTTATTGACCACCTACAGCAAATATCAAAGGAAGATATATTTTTTTGTATAACTAGTTTTTATGAAGCACTTCCCAATTTCCAAGAGACTCCAACAGCTCTGACAAACCATCTGTGATGTTATTTTAAATAACTAATAACCAGCGTAGTCAAGAACATAAGTGTTTCAAAGCAGAGAGCATTTTAAATAGATCCTAGAGGCTCTATTCATCCATTACTTTCAAGATTGTCAAAATATTAAAAAACATCAACATATTTAATGGGTAATTTATTATTATGGACACCAACATCTATTACAGGATGTTAAAAGGCCTTTAAACATATTTATAAGCCAGAGGCATTTTTTTGGCCAAAATGAGAAATACTGGTCTTTATAATCTTCCACTTTGGCATCAGATTTAATATTACATTTATAAAATCCATTAGCGCAAGCCAGTGGAGATCAGAGCTGTAAAGACAATATATTCCATTTCATGCAACATTAAATAAAATGGGTGTGTAATGTGGCATTTAAGAGACAGTATGAACATGACCGAGTAGACACAAAATATATCACAAAATATGTTTACATTCTTAAATAGGGCACAGTGCACAAATCTTAGGCAATTAAGAATAGTATTCACAACATTTATCTTGCAGTAGGAAGGTTTTACATATTAAAATTATAAATTGTTAAACACAATAAATACAAATATATGATACACAAATAATTTCAAACATAATCTGCCCAGCAACGGAACTCACATTCTGAAAGCAGCTTCGGACGCTTGGCTCTACATTACTGCCTCCAAAGGCTGTGGCTTCCCCCAGCTGCTGAGGAATCTGTATGGTGGTACGTAACAGCACAGCCATCTGTATGGGGTTACACACTCCTTTAGGGCCAGCTACTTGACTGAACAGGTCTGAGGAGATTTAGGATTAGGAATAAGGATTATGACGGATCCTGAATACCATACAACAATGTGATTGTAGGATTTTTAAAAAACAGAAGTTAAAGTGCTTAAAGTTTGATATATAAGAAGCTTAAAAAAGACTACAAAGTTCTTGCATTTGTATTTTTCTTCAAGGTGTCCCTTTGAAAGTGACAGCAGCCCAATCTTCATGGACAACACTTGAACTTTACCACTTCTACCTCTGTCAGAAAAAAATAACAATCTTGTGGTGAGATGGTAGTATACAAATATTATTTAATATGACCTAACGTTAACATTATCAACACCCACATCAATACTTTAAAGTTTAAATATGAATTTTAAGTTGAAGATGACAGAAGTGTGTAGATTATTGAAATTGTCTTTAAAGTAAAAGGTTTGATAATTATAAGTAACACAAAATTAATTTGTATTCAAATAGTTTTAACATGATTAAAGCCTGTTTAAGGTGTGTTTCTTTGTTTAAGCAAATACTATATTTTTAATGAATTGTATTTAATTCTATTGTATTTTTGTAAGCCAAAAAAAGCTTTACTTTTTGCATTTACTTTATAATTCATTCCACACAGATGAAAGTTCAGAAAAACCCGAATTTTTTTTTTTTTTTAACAAAAATTCGAGACTTAAAAAAAACTAAAAGATAAAAACAGCCGGAAAAAAAAAAGAAAATACCCACTTGTGTATTGTATCAAACCAGATTCAAAAACTCGTTATTAGTTGATTATTTTAGTTTTGCGTAAATAAAAGTAATGATTTTTTTCCAACACCATTTTAACAAAACATTAATATAATATGTCTGAAAGTGTAATCATACCGGTCATAGACGTTAAGAAGCCAATTAAGACACAAGTCCACACATAGAGGAATATTTATCACGTCAGGATACATATGCTGAAGTTCAGAGTAGATTGTGAATAGACAAGTTATAAGAGCTGAAACCTCCAAATCCTGGTCATTGTGGTTTAACTGATGACATTCAAAGGCATCCTGAGCCATGTCCAAATCCAAAAGATCTACTGTAAAATATACATATTTAACATTATTAGCATTTACATTTTATCATTATTCAATTCCTATGCGACAAATATTAAATAAATGACATGCAGTGTTAATAGAAACAACCCTGTGCCTTTTTAATATAAAAAATTAAATAATCTTAAAGGTTATATGACTACTAAAGTCTGCTGTCCATCTAATCTAACAGAATTCTTTTTCTACAATGACTTGGTGCCAAACTAATGTTATCAGTTGCATTACTTTACTTCCAAAGGTCTTTAAGGGTGATTTAACAATTTTTCCAATTAATGTCTGCAATGATTAACAGCCTCAAACATGGTCAGCAGAAAGAGCCTGTGGATGGCTGCCATACTAAAGCTGTCCACATCTATTCCATTATCTAATAAATTAATTACCACATACAGCATGAACATTGCTGAACCGAGGGGCGAAACACCATCCTAGGTTTGGCATGGATTTAAAGGATCATTGTCTCTGATGAGGTGTAAATGTAAAGGTTATAAGGTACTCACAGCACAAAGCTTTTTGCACCCGTCTGCTCTTGATGGCCGTGCGGTAGGCCGACAATCGAATGTTTTTAAACTCGGCTGTAGAGAAAAAGGAGTAACAAACAGCTAATGGACCATTTCGTTTTATTCAAGATACACCCAGGACAGGGCGCCAATCCATCGCTGGGCACACACTCATTCACACAGCCACACACACAGGGCAATTTAGAGCATTCAATTTAATGGGAATCCATGTTTTTGGAATGTTGGAGAAAACCGGAGAAAACCCACGCAGACAGAGCTACAATCACCAGCAAATAAACTGGTGATTGTATTTGAATATAGAGTGAATCTATACTGATAATGACTTTCAAAACACAATAAACCACACATCCAAACAACAAAAGTATAAAATGTAATAAATTTATGGCTATTTTTAGTCACCATCATTTAAGAATTTCCACTTATGGACTATTTCTTTACACCATCTTCACACACTAAATAGTTTCTACTGATAGCACAAGTTAGCACATTCACCTCTCACACTGGAAAAACAGGTTCGAATCCCAATCTGGGTGAAGTTTGGCTTCAAGTTTCAAACCAAGTTTCAAACTTGGATTTAAGGTGAATTGGCAGCTCTAAATAGTGTGTGCCCAGCAATGGATTGGTGCCCTGTCCTGGGTGTATCTGCCCAGTGCCCAAAGCATTCTCCCCTGGATGGACATGAGATTCTAGTCCCTAGTATAGGATTATAATTATATAAAGCAGAAATGATATCGTATTTTGTTACCTTTTTTTTGTCTTCACGGAGCAATTTTATTTATTTTTTTTGTAACCAACCTTACTAATCTTGCAAAGTGCAAATTTATTAATTTATTTCAAGTTTATTCCGTTTTTTTTTTTTTTAACTTTGACCTACTTAATAACCTGCCCAGTACTGTTCCAAATAACAAAAAGATAAAAATTCAACCAGTGTCCCATTTCTAATGATTCTAAAGTCTAAAGATTATTTGGAATATGAAGGATTTTTGAGACCCTGTCATAACTACCCGGCAAGTACAAAATTTTAAAAATTAAATCGTATTTTATAGAAGAGGCACTTGACCGTTTTAAAACATTTGCTAATTAGTTTCATATGTGTCTTTGTGTAATAAACCACTTACCCATTGATTGATATAGCTGAAGCATTTGTGGATGATCCCATGATGTGCTTTGCCACTCATGACTTACAGGATATTTAACAAATCCAGAGCAAAAATAAACAGACACAACATGCTCGATCACCAAAAGTAGGGGTTAAGCATGTAATTTGGTCTAATTCCAAAAATAAAAAACTAATTTAAAACTTACTTGATATAGTAAGGAACTCCATTATGAAATACTGCCCTTTGCCATGGGTACTGGACAGAATCTGTCAAAGAGAAAGTAAAGTAATCTGAAAGTTATTTAGTCATAGCAGTATGTTTATATACTACTGTGAGCTTGTAAATGTCCAGAGTAATGAAAAAGTAATAAAATGCTTAAAACATAAAACAATAAGGGGATATATTTTACCAGAAAGAAAGTCTTGAGACAGCAACTTATTATCAACTTTAAATAGCTGTTCATGCTGATTCATCAATGCCACCTGCACAGATTCAATTGAGAATAAAATCTTAAGTGTCTTAAAGGCATTTCATTTATTGAAAGGTGCTGCAAAGTGGGTAATCAACAGACAACTGTGTAATGAAGATTAATGATCAGGCTCAGGTACAGTATAATAGCTTTTTAATGGCCAGAAAATATACACATTTCCTCACAGAGTGATAATAGAAAGATGATGAAATGTCTAGACAGTAACATTCCCTGTGGTTTAAAGTTTGTTTGACTTTGACATTGTAGCCAATACTTGGTTTTACTGGTAACTTTATAGTAAAAACAATTCCAAAGCCAAACATCTAATTATCAATGTCCTTTAGCAGCCCAGATCAATATTTAAGGTCAGCATCACAACTCTCAGGATCCACAATCACAAACCCATCAAAAGGCAGAACACCAACTGCAACCAAAACAAGCCATGATATAGAAGCTCTTATTGTAGGATTATAATAAGTCAATTCCTCAATGTCAGTACTGAAATATGCATTTAATAAAAAGGTCACACAGTAAAATGTTCAGACGTGGCACCAATTTCCCCATAATTTGCTGAGAAATGAGCAAATAAAGTGACATACCACAGGCCAGCTACCTTCCATATTTCATGACATTTAGAATTTTAACTTCATCAGAAATGCATTTGACCTTTAACTTACAAATTCTAATTTCTTACTTAAATCAGAGACATAAAAAATAAACTCTGGTCTTTTACTTACCTGCAAAATGTCCATTTACATTTGTGAAACAGAAGCAAAAAAACTAAAATTATTTTACTTTAAGCTCAGATAAATAAAATGCAAATTATTTAACACAAATTGAAAGTAAACTAAAAGGTTCTCTTTAACTCACGCTAGTTTCCTCTGAACCCTTCAGCATATCGCAAGCCAGAGGTTGTCCTTGGGAGTGCCATCCACCCTGCTTATCCTCCATCTTTGCCAGAACCAAGTCCAACTGATGCATGACATCCTGGAGATGCTGGAACATTTCCAGTGCCCATCTGATATGCAGTTGCCAACTGGCCGCATTAAAACAGAACTGTCTCCAGTGCTGACAGACTTCGCTGTCCTGGTCCAACACAGCTTGAGCCAGCAACCTGCTCCTCTCCTGTAGAGCAGACTCTAAATAAAAAAAAAAGAAAATGCAGGGAATAGTTAGTTAAGAAAAGATTGATCACAGCAGAAAACAACCATTGGCAAAATAGAAAACATCCGATTAAAGAGTACTATTTGACTATAAACAATTCCCCAACAAAAGGATTTAGAGAAGGACGCCAGGAATAGTTCAGGCAAAGAGAAAGTGCACATTAAAGCAGATTGAGGATGAATAAAGGGCTGGTAGTTTAGCTACTGTGTCCAAATGCACTAATTGACTCCATTAGGCAAGTCAATATGGACGGCTGAGCAGTCATAGTAATTAACATTATCTACTAAGATTAATTTGTTTTTTTGATTGCAATAACTGACAATTCCTAACAGTTTTATCTGGCAAAGGTGGCATAATGAGGTGGGTGATGTTTTCACACCCCGATACTGGGATGCATGGACCTTGAGCAGCTGCATTTAACTAAACATTGTGTCCAATAAAGTTCATCCTCTTAGAGCAGTTATTTATTGTCTGGTAAAATGTGTGTGTTGTTGCTGGCTATCAGTGTTTCACTGATAATGTACTTAACATTAACCAAATGTGAGAAAGGCCTTTAGTTTGTCTTATACTAGATGTTACTTTTGTTGGTTGACTAGGTAATAATGGTCTGGCTGTGGATAGATGGAGTCTAAACTATGTATACGGCTCAAAAAAATAAAGGGAACACTAAAAGAACACATCCTAGATCTAAATGAATAAAATATTTATTTAAAAGATATAT